>CAUYSK010059711.1:0-59706 GCA_963575035.1 Avahi laniger | reverse complement strand
TCTCTCCTGGCTCGGGACTGCTCTCTGTGCAGCTGTCTGTGGCGGTGCAGAGGGTAGTCGCTGGCCAGCTAATAAAGACTCACAATTTGGCTCAGTTTCGGTCTTAAGTGGTCTTTTCTCGCACTTCAAACCATAACAATTATTATTATTATTTTTATTTACCTCTTTGTATTTTAGCCTTTTCTTTTTTTCCTTCATTTTTTTGGACAGAGTCTTACTCTGACACCTGGACTAAAACGTAGTAGTGTCATCATAGCTCACTGCAGCCTCAAATTCCTGGGCTGCGCTCAAGTGATTCTCCTGCCTCAGCCTCCCAAGTAGCTGGGACTATAGGCACGTACCACTGCACTTGGTCGATTTTTCTATTTTTTGTAGAGACTGGGTGTTGTTATGTTGCTCAAGGTGGTCTCTAACTCCTGACCTCAAGTGATCCTCTCGTGTTGGCCTCCCAGAGTGCTGGGATTACAGGGCCGAGCCATCTCACCCAGCCTAGGCTTTTCTTTTGTATGTTTTTTGTTTTTTGCTTTCAGCCAGAAAGAAGGTGATAATGGAGCTTTTTAAAGTAGCTAATACTAACAGCACATCTTGCTTACTATGAACTGGTCACTGTACTATATCATTTAATTCCCAGGAAAACCTTATAAGACAGGTACTATCATTAACCACATTTTATAGCCTGCTGAAAAGTGTTCTCAAGTTAAGGACTTCACTCAGTTAACACGTGGAAGAGCCGGGAAGGTAGCTCTCCAGGCATAGCGCTAGTCGCTAGTCCTTTGGCTAGGGCAGTAAAGGACTAGTTTAGATCTTATAATGTAATAGACACTTGGTGGTAGAAGAACGAAGTTCATGTCCTGGTTATGCCACTAACTGTGCTTTGATCAGATCCCTTAATCTCCTTGAGCCTGTTTCCTCATCTGTGAAACGAGGATCATGGGCTTTCTTGCATGCCTACGCCTCATTTCTATGCATGTATCACATCCCGCTTAAGTGTTTTGTACATTCGTGAGTTGGGACTGCTCGACATTCTCTTTACCAGACGTGCTTTGCTCTGCTGCTAGTCTGAAAGTGACAATTATAATGATGGCTATCCTAAAACCAGAGGGGATTTTTGGCTGAAAGAGAAAGCATGGATCAGAGTTCTCTGGGCCCTTGAAGAAAGACGCTGGATAATTTCAAGACATCATTACAATGTGCCAACTTAAAGTGTAAAAGCCTGAAGAACATCTAAGAAAGAAGGATAATAAGAAGTGAGGGGAAATCTTACTCAGTGACTCTTGCCAGAAATGCTATACTCTCTTATCCTCAGAAAAGCCTAAAAAGTGGGCGTATTTGTGCTCCTTTTTTTCAGATGGGAAACCTGAAGCTCAACAAATTTAAGGAGCTTATCCGATTGTCCAATTCCAAAGCCTAATCTTTTTCTACAACACCATATTGACTCTCAAGGGACAATGCCACTTACATGTTTCTGCTCTGTAGAGCTGTTCTTGCAGAAAAACTTCCCTGGGTTCTTCTCAGCAAAACCTAGAAAAATCCATATGAGCCAACTGAGGAGCAATTATGTCTGTGCTAATTTGGAAAGGGCATCCTCTGATGGCTGTTTTTAGGAGGTTATGAAGAAGTCCAAAAACTACGCCTTCTGGGAGTGGCCGGAGAACAACAGACCAGCTACGCCGGCCTCGTCCTTCTGGTTCCCAAACCTGACGGGACTGTTTGATCTTGCACAGACTTCAGCTGGCTCAGTGTA
Organism: Avahi laniger; assembly: GCA_963575035.1. Classification (NCBI taxonomy): domain Eukaryota; kingdom Metazoa; phylum Chordata; class Mammalia; order Primates; family Indriidae; genus Avahi; species Avahi laniger. The sequence continues at coordinate 57,962 of CAUYSK010059711.1, read as the reverse complement.
CGGCCAGTGCCAGCTGCAGAAACATTTTGGAAATATCTAACCAAAGCCAAATTGATAATAAGCCCAAGATGATTCAAGGCCGATGGCATTTCCTCCCCAGCCTTTGTTTCCAGGAAGAGATAGCATTTATTATGACCTGAGTTCTTTATCTTTCGTAACCTGGGGAGTATGTTAAAAGCAGCGAACAAGACACATAAACTCTTAGTCTTTTAGCAGCAGATTTCAGAGACTTTGGGAATGTGTGGGGTGGGGACAGAAAATGGCTTGCTTAATGCTGCTTCAGGCTGATACATGGAACAGAAATGCTTTCCCTGTAGAGTAGGAATGTTAGATCATATTCTTCTAATATACCAAGGGAGTAGGCTGCACAAACTTTTGATTTATTACTCAGTGTTAAAGACTGATCTCACTTTATTTTATTTATCTTTTTTTTTCTGAGATAGGGTCTCACTCTGCCAACCAGGCTAGAGTGCAGTGGTGTCATCAGAGCTCACTGCGACCTCAAACTCCCGGGCTCAAGTGATCCTCCAGCCTCAGCCTCCTGAGTGGCTGAGACTACACGCATGTGACACCATGCCTGGATAATTTTTGTATTTTCTGTAGAAACAGGGTCTCACTCTTGCTCAGGATGATCTCCAAATCCTGGCCTCAAGCTATCCTCCTGCCTTGGCCTGCCAAAGTGCTAAGATTATAGGCAAGAGCCACTGCGTCTGGCCTGATCATACTTTATAGGGAAACTTGAGAGAAAAACACAAATCAGCTCAAAATTGGCAAGTCCATATGTGGTTGCCTTTGAGAGATGCAAATCAAAAACCTCTTGGGCAAGATTGTCTCCTCCTCTTCTCTCTGTTTCAAGATGTAAGTTGTTCAACAAGGTGTCTTTATTTGGCTTTGATATCTGACTCAAGTTCTGAGCTGTGGTAAACTGCTAATGACATTGGATTATCCTTTACTGATAAGATACATTTGATAATTTTTTGATCTTTAAAAAGCAATCAAGAGCAGGACGCCAAATTTTATGTGTAACATATAATCTCAATCATGCCCAAAAAGTCCATATCTATATATATGAATATGCATTAAAAATTAACAAAGAGAATTTGAATGTTAATAGCAGTTATTTTCAGATTATGAAATGACAGGTTATTTTTACTTTCTTCTTTATACTTTTCTGTTTGCCAAACTCTTTTTTTTTTTTCAGATGAGTAATGTGCTGACGTCCTAACAAGCTTTGAGGGAGGCACATCTCACACGTGTGTGAAAACCCAATCATCATGCTTATGACCCACAAAAGGATCTGTTTGCCAAATTCTTTATAAAAGGCAGAGAATTACCTCTATAGGCAGAAAAAAAAGTTATTTGAAAAAGAAAGTCAAGCTACTCCTGCAGCAACAGACATGACCATTATAAATTCAGTTATTTAACAAGAAACTTAAGATGTGAAAGATCACAAAGATTTTAGATTTTGAGTAGGAAAATTTTAAGGAAGACAAGAAACACTGTAGGTCCTTATTGTTTTTTTTTTTCTATTTTTTAATAGAGACAGGGTCTCACTATGTTGCCCAAGCTGGTCTGGAAGTCCAGGCTTCAAGCAATCCTCCTGTCTTGGCCTCCCAAAGTGCTGGAATTACAGGCATGAGCCACCTCACCTGGCCTTATCGTTTTCTTAATCAGATGTCCCGGAGTTTTTTGTGCCTGACTTGTTTTATTTCACAAAGCAAACTATTAATAGTTAAAGGAAACCAGCTTTAGAGAAAGAATAGTGCGAAGTCAGAGACACTGCTAAACATGTTGACCAATCTCTGAGAAGCCAGGTCCATGACTCTGAACTCTGAAGGCTAGGAAAATGTTGACTGAAATGGAAAGCATGGATTCTCTCTCAGAGTGATGACCCAGTCCTGCGGGCTTGTTGGAAGCAGTGGGAAGGACACGAGACTCGATCTCAGGACTGATTTCCATTTGTAGCTCTGCCACAACCAGTTGTGTGACACTGGGCAATTCATGCAACTCCTGCGGGCATCGCTGTCTTTGTCTGCAAATGAGGTCTGCCCAGCTCTGATTGTTTTCCCTGGCTGGATAAAAGGGCATGTCTGGATAAAGTCCAAGATTGGAGACCACCCCGGTTTTAATGTTTAACCAGGCCACTCCTTCCCTGGAATAGCCACTTAACCTCTCTGTAGGCATCGGGTTTCCTCATCCCTCAGTTTCAGGTATCCTCCCTAAGGAAGATGGTGCAAGGACTGACTAATGCACATTAGTGTCTCAATAACAATGATGGGCACTGCAGGTGCTGGGAGTTCCACATCCATAATAGGCTGGAAGTGTGATCCCATTGTGACTTTAAAGCTGCCCTCCTGTTCCGGGTCTGGGGCTTCACATCCCATCCTGTGTGGTTACAGCTGCTTAAGTCTCAGATGATGTCAAAAACTGTTCCGAAGATCCGAAGGCATTCACAAGAATGGGCTGACAGGGCTACTCGTTCTGTACATTAGGGGAGTCCATTCTCAAGGAAGCAATGAACACCTTCTTCAACAGCACCCCTCATGATCCTGAGATTCCTATCTTCCCCAGAAACCACTGAAAACATCGCCCACAGAGAAGGATGCTTTGAGGTTTCCTCCTTTAGTCCAGAGAAAACGAATTCTCAGAGTTTTCTCTTGATTTTGTCTTGTTTTTAACATTCACACGCTAATCTCTGGGGGTTCTGCCTTTTGATTTCGGACAGTACCTATCAAGAACTCACATCATGATCCTAGCACGGTAGCTTTAAATCCCCAGTACCCACTTGGCAGTTGGGAAGGTGGGTAGGGTGAGGTGGGGGTTTCCTGGGCAACCAGGGTTAAGCTCGCGCCCACACGGAAAATGTTTCGCTCCTCTACTCAGGTGTGTGTTCCAAAACATCTGGGAACCTGTTGCGCTGTTTTTCATCGGTCAGCCCTGTCTCTCTCGTGCGCGCGCTTGGAAACACCTGGGAGCAGGTGCTTCCCCCAGACCCGCGCGTGCGTGGCGGCGGTGGGCGGGGGCCGGGAGTGGGCAGCGCGGCCGCGGGAGGGCAGGGTCGTCACGCGCGCGGAATCCTTTCCGGGCAATGCCCGGCTCAGCGGTCCGCAGGTGCTGGCCGGCTCTGCTACATCGCGGGGCCGCAGACCCCGTGGGATGCGCCGCAGAAGCCTAGACCCGCGGGCTCCGCAGCCCTCCCCGCCCGCTCCCCGCTCGCAGCCGGCGCCTGCTCCCCGGGCCGGTCCCCCGCGGGAGCGACAGCGGGCGGCCCGTATGCAAATGTCCGGCGGGGGCCGGGCCGCCTCCCGCGCGGGGATAAGAGGCGGGGCGGGGCGCTGGAGCCGCAGAAGCCGCCGCCTGCCGGGAGCCGGCCGTGCGCTCCGCCCCGCGCCCGCCGCCCGCAGCCCCGACAGCGCGGCCCGCCGGCCCCGGTAAGGACGCGCGGCGCCGAGGGGACCCGGGCGGCGGTGCGGGCAGAGGCGCCGGGCGGCCACCAGAGGGGCCACGGAGGGTGACCCGCGTCCTCCCCGCCCTGGCCGCGTTTTCTCAGCGGGAACGTGGGAAGCCGGCGCCACCGCGCGGGCCGGGCAGGTGGCATCTCCGCAGGTGTTGCGCAGGGCCAGCTTGTCCCCAGGCCATCGGCAGACAGGCGTTGGGTCTGCGCAGGGTTAGGAGGGACTGGAACGACCTCGGATTTGAGTGAGGCTGAGAGTGAAACAGAAAGGGCTCCCCGAGGGTCCTTTTGCTCTCCTGAGGTTACCATCCTGTTTCCCCGCAGCTGTCCGGAGACGCTTCAGGGAGGCGACACCAGGGAGGAACGGCAGGGGAAGGTGTGGGCGCACACGTCCCGCCAGCAGAGCGACTCGACGTGAGCGGCCGGACGCGGCCTGGGAACTACCCGCCAGGCCCGGCAAGGAGGTACCCAGCTCTCCTCGGCGGGTAGCACAGTGCAAAAGACACTTACTAGCTCTCTCTCTTCTATTTCAAAAAAGAGTCCTTCTGAAGTCTATTTTTAAAGCAAATACCAATCTCGAGGTTGGCCGGCTAAGATCTGGGAATTGGCCTGTGGCCTGTTGTGACAATTCCCCCTCATCTCCTTCCTTCCTCCACCCATCCTGCATCCCAGAAGATGCCATGTGGAAGGAAGAAAAATATCCTCCCAGGAGGCGTCCAGGTCCAGCTTACTGTCCCCCATTTTACGATGTCAGGTAGGGATTCAGAGCAGGGAGAATGAAAGGAACTTTCCTCTCCTCCTCTGCTCCTTAAAACCAGTCAGAACCACCCCAGGGATGGAGGAGCTTTGGCCTCTCCTGAGGACCTGAGGGCTTCCCAGTGGAGATAAGCACGTTGCAAACTGGTGTCCTTGGAGCTCTAGAAACTGAACCAGAAGGTCGAGGGGGCAAGAAATAAGAAAGAAAGGAGAAAAGTGACAGATCCTAGAAAGGATTAATTCTGAGGGCAGGGAGTGGTGAAGTAGGGAAATCTGACACATCTCTCCTCCTGTTTCTGTTTGTGTATGTTTGTGTTGGTTCTGGGCACTGCCTGGATTAGAGAAGACTGGAAGCATGTCGGAGTTTTGGTTAATTTCTGCCCCTGGCGATAAGGAAAATTTACAAGCTCTGGAGAGGATGAATATTGTAACCTCCAAGTCCAACCTGTCTTATAATACCAAGTTCACTATTCCTGACTTCAAGGTAAAATCCCTGGGGAGGAGGAAGGAGGTGAAGGGTGGGTGGGGGGAAAGGGAGGGGAGACAGAGATTGCCACCCCGGGAAGCTAAGGAGAAAATAACAGGGCAGGGGCAGGAATGCTGAGGACAAGCCTGAGGTTGAGGACGGACAGGGAGAGTTGGTGGTCTCGGTGGGACTCTGAGCCACAATCCCAAATTATTTGTGGTACCTGTGGACTTGGAGCCGCAGGAAAGAATGAATAGTGGAGAAGGTTGTGGGTAGCGGTGTCTGATGCTTCAAAAGGTGGGAAGGGCGTTTACACTCTCAGGTCCTCATGAGCTGTTCTTAGGTTCTTGCTGTTTTGACTGCGACATCTAAGAAGACCTATGACATAGTTTAGATGTGCAGGCTTAGAGGGCTTCAGCCTTGACTGTACTCTGACCTAGGGGCAGGGGACGAATCCGGAATCCCTCTGGTTCTGCCAGAGGAGAAGGAAGGGGATTTAGTGTCTACAGGAGTCTTGGGATCGTGCTTGGCGTTTGAGGGCTCTTTGTACTGGAGAGCAAAGTTCAAATGAAACCAGCGTTAAAGAGAATCGAGACACATATAATCCTTTTCACTTCAAAAAGGGTGGACTTTTTGTGGTGCTTCTTAAGACCGCAGGTTTCCCCAGAGAAGAAGATGCTACAAGTGTTCTCCCTGACCTCATGGGCGCAAACGCTGGCGAGACGGCGCTAGCTGCCCCGAGTCCACTCTTTGAGAAAACTGCCATATTCCTCTTTCAGACCTCACTCTGTCAAAAGGGTTGCACCATCCGCCGTCATTGTTGTGGATGATGCTGCCACATTTACCAGCATTTATTGAGCAACGTGCTGGTGGCCAGGTACTTTAGACACGTCATCTGGAAGCTTCACAACTCCCACTGACTAGATCAGGGCAGGCTAAGAGAGGCTAAGTGATTCCTAGGGTTGTTGAGCTGTAAGTGACAGCGGTAGGTTCTGAACCCACATCTTGCTGCTGTTAAAGCCTGCCTCTGTCTGCCCAGCGACACACTCCGGAGGTTTGTAAATTCTGCCTCCACTCGTCACTTACAATGTGTGCGGCACTGTGCTAGACTCTGGAGGGTACAAAGATTAAAAAAATGACATGGCCCCTTCCAAAAGTTGCTTAAAATTACATTGCTTGAAAAGAAGCAACTTCACTTAGTTAGAGATATCTGGGCTTCATCATTTCCTAATTATGTTTTAATGTCCTGTTGGTGGTATCACAGGATAGCAGATCTTTTCTTTCTGATTCTGTGAAAAGATCTTTAAATACAATTTTTGGACATTGTAATAATTTCCACACTAAGAAAAAGATCGTAAGTAATCTGAAAAGAAAAGGACCTCCACGAATGATGAAATGGGAGGAAAAGCTGCCCCCTTCCCCAGCAAGATCAGGGAGTAAAGAAAGGAATTGGTGGCACTGTCTTGGAGAGAAAAGGCTTTTGGGGATGATAACTTTTTGGTTTTTTTTTTGAGATGGAGTCTCACTGTGTTGCTCCAGCTAGAGTGCCATGGCGTCATCCTAGCTCACAGCAACCTGAAACTCCTGGGCTCAAGCAATCCTCCTGCTTCAGCCTCCCAAGTAGCTGGAACTACAGGCATGCGCCACCATGCCCAGCTAATTTTTTCTATATATTTTTAGTTGTCCAGTTAATTTCTTTCTATTTTTAGTAGAGATGGAGTCTCACTCTTGCTCAGGCTGGTTTCAAACTCCTGAGCTCAAACAATCCGCCCACCTGGGCTTCCGGGAATGATAACATTTTAACCTTGCTTTCCGCTATGTCTCTTCCTCAGCTATGGGGGTTAACTGCGTTACTAACAGACTGCCATTCTAAGAGGAAAATGAGCTAAGGTCAGGCCATGACATAATAGTCACTCCTTCCTATGGCAGAAATACCACAGTTTATCCTGTTGCCTCCCCACCAAGAAAAGACACTTCAAAATCCACTGGTTTCTATTAAGAGTTCTTCCCACTTTCGTTTAGCCGTTGACCAGGGGCAACTAACTCAAGATGAGGTAACAGAGTGCCTGCACTGCTGTTGAACTGGCACCACGCTTTGTCAGAAAGCACAGGAGGCTCTGATTTTTTTATGATCTGTCTAGGTGGGGACCTTGGATTCCCTGGTTGGCCTCTCTGATGAGTTGGGGAAACTCGACACCTTTGCTGAAAGGTAAACTATTTCTTATTTACTACACACAAGTGAGAATTTGACATGGTTGTCAGAGGACACAGTGTTCTTGCTTTGGTGAACCAAAGTGTGGATTTGTCTAAACCTGGTATCAGAAGCCAGCAAATGGCCGGGCATGATGGCTCACGCCCGTAATCCTAGCACTCTGGGAGACCGAGCCGGGAGGATCGCTCAAGGTCAGGAGTTTGAGACCACCCTGAGCAACAGTGAGACCCCTGCCTCTACTAAAAATAGAAAGAAATTAGCTGGACAACTATTATTTAAAATAAAATTTATTATTTTTATTTATTTATTTATTTATTTATTTATTTTTGAGGCAGAGTCTCACCCTGTTGCCCAGGCTAGAGTGCTGTGGCATCAGCCTAGCTCACAGCAACCTCAAACTCCTGGGCTCAAGCAATCCTCTTGCCTCAGCCTCCCGAGTAGCTGGGACTACAGGCATGCGCCATCATGCCTGGCTATTTTTTTCTATATATTTTAGTTGTCCAGCTAATTTCTTTCTATTTTTGGTAGAGGCGGAGTCTCGCTCTTGCTCAGGCTGGTCTCGAACTCCTGAGCTCAAACAATCCACATGTCTCGGCTTCCCAGAGTGCTAGGATTACAGGTATGAGCCACCGCGCCCGGCTTTAAAATAAAATTAAAAAAAAAAAAAAAGAAAAGTCAGCGAAAAGAGCGGTTCGGCCGGCCTGGGATGCTGGGTCCATGGGAGCATGCATGGCCCTCACATTGTTTTGTCTGCTGAGGGCAGCATTTTTAAGCGGCTGCCTTCAACATGAAGATGATACACAGGTCCTGAAACACTTAGAAAAACCATTGGTATAGTTTCCCCCAAGGCTTTTTAAGTTTGTTTGTTTATTTTTATTTTTTATTTTTAGAGATGGGGTCTTGCTATGTTGCCCAGGCTGGATTTGAACTCCTGGGCTCCAGCGAGCCTCCTGCCTCGGCCTCCCAAGTAGCTGGGATTACAGGTGTGCACCACCTCACCCAGCTCTATTTGTTAATTTTTTTGTGATATATGCGCATAGTGAAAATTCCAAGTATAAAAAGAAGGCTATACAGTGAAAATTAAGTTTTCCTCTCACCTGTTTGCCTTTTTCCTTTCCTCTAGCCTCCCATTGCCTCTCTGTTAAGGCTCTGTTACCATAACTTTCTGGCGAGCCTCCCAGAGGTAGCTGATACATGTACAAATAAATATGAATGTAGTCTTAAAATTAATTTCGTACAAATGATAGCATATATTCTGCAGCTTGCTCTTTTCATTTAATACTGTATCTTAGAGATCCATGTCAGTCCACAGCTGCACATTCTTTCTGCTGGCTATATTGCCTTAAACAGAGGTACCCTCATTTCTTTGAATTTCTTCTTCTTAGTGCAGTGGTGATATGTCTGCTATTGCCTTTTCTAATGAATTTGCATGAAAAAATGTGTAATTACGAGTTCTAATGAGCATACGTGGTGGAGGATTTCTAATCTCTACAGGTTTGGTGCCATGAGCTAAAAATCGAGTATTCTGTGTTCTGTTGCTCTTCACCTACCGATTGCTAATAGTAATAGGAATCCTTCCAGAGTGACATTTTGCTGTACGTGACATGTTGGATTAATTTGCATAAAGGCAGTCCTTTGCCTGTCTCATCTGTAAAATGGGATAACAATGACCATTTCTCTGTTATCAGGGAAGAATGAAGGGAAGTGAAGTCACGTTAAATCAAGTATTATCAAATCCCAGGACCTGTCCTATGAAAACCTAACATCTAAGAAAAAGTGGCTTGGTCCCTAAATGCTGACTCCTTTCTTAGGCTGCTCTGCACCGCAGAGAAGTCTGACTGGCCTCCTGCAATTTACAGGCTGGCTGAGAAGACAGATTAATCAAGTAATCAAATCAAATAATCAAATAATCCCAGGCCTAAGAAAGGCATCTGGCAGATATCGTCAAGGCCAGCCCACTGCCTTAGGCTGGTGATTGTCTTAGGTTTTCTGGGGCAGCTCTGACAAACCACAGTGTGAGGCTGTTTGGTCAGGGGCAACAAGGATGGCTTAAGAAATCAGAATTGCTCCCATGCTTGCTGCAGGAATGACAGTGATTCTAGACCCGTCTTTGCTCCCAATGGTCTGCCCTGCTGCAATTCCTTCAACCTCTTCCTTACTCACTGAAGCCCCCTCTAGCTCGGGAATTCTGTGATCCTAGATTATTTCTTGTTTCCTTCTTTTAGTCTGCCTTTTTTGGTTGTTGTTTTTTCAGTAAACAGTGGCGTTTTGTTCTGTAAATATTATACTCGTTGCACAAGTGGCTTGTTGTGGTGGTGTAGCATATGTTTAAGAAAAAAATATGAAAACGCATGAGCAAGCACAGTTGTGGCTATCGTTGTGAAACAGATAGAACCTATATGCATCAAAGTGTTTTCAAACCACAGGGACTAGGTGTGGTAAGAATGAAAATCACTGTGCATTGTTTTAGTTTTCCTTGTGGGTATGTATTCTCCAGGGCCTTCCTGTCAGGAAAGGAAAACTGGTGTGGTCTGAGCACCTCAAAATTCTTACTTCTAGCTTTTCTCCAGTCCAGGGGTCAGGATATCTTGTCTTAGGAGTTAATATTGGAGTGTGGGGTAACCTAGGATATACATACTAATAAATCCAGAGATTGGCTTCAGTTCTTTGAAAAGTCCTCGAGTGTTATTAGGTAAATAAATGCTGGCTGGGTCTGTAACCCAGGGAGCGTAAACCTGTCAGCACTGCCTCTGCCCAGGAGAACAGAGAAGGGACCAGAGTTTTCAAGGTGTATTGTTTCCGTATCCTTTTATTATTTATTTACCCTGGGGCACTAGAGTGTTTTTCCATGTACCTGGAAGGCAGCTTTTGCTCACCAGAGCTTTCCCTTTACTTTTGGATTAATTCCTCCGTGCTGCCTTTGTTAATTTACTCTGTATTTACGCTGTAGTTCAAAAACATTTGAAAAATGAAATAATTTTATGTTTAGAAAAGCCTCTCCCTCCTGTTTTTTTAAAAATGTTCTAGTGCTCCACAGTTCACAGCCTGTTTGTGGCGCTGGTTGAAACACTGTGTTTCACGGGCGCTTGGACACGCAGCCGCGCCTCGCGGGCTCCGCCGCACGCTGTTGGCTGTCACCTGCCCTGAGAGCCTTACCTGTCGTGGAAGGCTGGCGGCTTTTTCTTTACCCACATGATTTCATGAAGTTGACCAAGGGTTGGCTCATCAAGGATTCCATGTCTCTTAGTGATACGAGTGAGTCAGTTCTTGTAAGGGCATTCTAAAGAGAAGCAAAGTAGAATTTTAAAAAGTACCTAGGCTTCTCTTCTCTGTCAGTGCAAGAATATCAGATTGAAGCCTGCAGTCCTCGCTGCTCGGGAGCCTGAGACCAGAGAATCACCCGAGCCCAGGAGTTCAAGGCTGCAGTGAGCTATGATTGTGCCACTTCGCTCCAACCCGGGCAACAGAGTGAGACCCTAGCTCAGAAAAAAATAAATAAAAGAATACCAGATTAAGATTATCTGCGTGACATTTCATCAGATTCAGTGAATATATAGCCATTGAATGCCTGTTTATGCTGCGTGCCTTCTGGTTTCCCCAGAGCTCCTTGGCAGTCCTCCTGCGTGTGTGTTTGCTGTTCTCCCACTTTCTATGCTGGTGGTTTCAAACCCCTTCCGCCCCTCATCCTCCCACCTGCTCCCACTAACACCCTCTCCTGCCCAGCTCCCCTGGACGCTCCATCTCTGCCCACCCCCGCTGCCCTCAGCCCTGCAGATTTCCCTCTCCTAGCCCAGCGGGGGTGCTCCCTCCTCCACAGGACCTGCTGCAGTGGACTTTGGCATTTTCTTATGGGATTATTTGGTTGATATTTGTCTTCCCTGTGTTTCGCTCACAGTTAGATCCCCAGCACCTGTAACATTGTAGACCCTTAATGACTGACTGACTGAATGAATGAATGAATGGAAGAAAGAATCCTGGAATCTAAGAGCTGAGCAGACCCTTAGAGATCTAACTAACCCCTTCATGTTCCAAATGAGGAAACAGGCTCAGAGAGAAACTTCTAGAAAAAGGTGGGTGGGGCAGCCGAGGAGGAAAGGGAGCCCTGATCTGCCAACTGGCCCCCTGATGGTCTGTCTGTGTCCCCTGCCACTAACTGGTTCCCACCTGCCCCAGCAGGGCTCTGTGTCCTGGACTTTACATGGTGCTTCGAGGTCTCAGCGCTCATTGGCAGAACTAACCAGAAAAGGGCCTTTTCCTCCTCCGTTCCACACTCCCAACCTCCACCATCAATCATTATTATTATTACTTATGATAACACAATAGTATGTTTTAATCCAGACATTTTAAAATGTCTTACTCATGTCTTATTTACTATTCAATAATTGCTGACATTAAGACAAGAAGGTTAAATATTTACACATTTAGAAAAGTCAAATGGTACAAAAAGGTAAAAAAGAAAATAGAAAGTTCCGCTTTAACCCTAATCCCTCTCCTCATAGGTAATCATTATTAGGGTTTTATGTGTTTTCTTCCCCTGGTGAAACAAAACAAAACAAAAATATGCATACACATACATTCATAATCCAGCCCAAATATTTACAACTCTTGAAGACCTTATTTTGAGATATCTACTAAGCGCAAACAATTTTTTTAAAAAGATATATCTGGCTGGGTGTGGGGTTTATGCCTATAATCCCAGTACTTCAGAAGGCTGAGGCAGGGGGATCACTTGAGGCCAGGAGTTTGAGACCAGCCTGGACAACACAGTAAGAACCTGTCTCTACAAAAAATTTTAAAAATTAGCCAGGTGTGGTACCACGTGCCTGTAGTCCTAGCTACTTCAGAGGCTGAGGTGGGAGGATCACTTGAGTCCAGGAGTTGGAGTGTCAGTGAGCTATGGTGACACCACTGCACCTCCGCCTAGTGACAGAGGGAGACCCTTTTTCTAGAAAAAAAAGATATATCCCAAGTATCTAGGGCAGAACCTGGCACATAGTTGGTGCAAAGTTTCTACTGAGAATTTGGGATTATATTGAAATTAAAGGGATTAACATTTTTATAATTTTGACTGTTTCTGTGAGCACAGTTCATCTTCCATTGACTTAATTCTTTTTGTTCCTTTAATGGAGCATTAATGTTTTATTCAATAAAGGTCCTGCATAATATCTTAATGATTTTTTCCTGAACATTTTGTTTTTTATTTTGCTGCTGTTATCAGTGAGATCTTTTCTTCATTGCATTTCTAAATGTTTATTTGTAAATAGGAATTTTTATGTATTAATTTTATGACTTGCCAAGTTATTGAATTCTCTTATTGTTTCTAATAGTTTTTCAGCTTATTTTCTAAGGTTTTTTAGGCATGTGATCATATTTTCTGCAAATAATAATTTTGCTCCCTTTGTTCTTGTTTTTTTATCTTTCTTAATTGCATAGGCTAGTGTTGCAGAAAAATGTTTAACTTGTCAATGATGGTAGTGGACATGTTAGTCTTGTTCTTGATTTTAAATGGAATATTTCTAGTATCTCATCATTAAATATCCCTTGGCTTTTGATTTTATACACACACACACACACACACACACACATATACAAAGTATATATAATGCAAAGAAAATATCTTTATTTTACAAAGAATTATTTCTGGAATAAATATTGCATTTTGTTCAGCTTCCTTTTGTGGCAGGTAATAAGTTGGTCTTATGTTTTATTCCTTCTTCTCTGGTGTATTTATTAATATATCATAATTATTGAATTATCCTTGCATTCCAAGGAGAACCCCTATCTATTATGTTGAACTCTGCTAATATTTTGAAATTTTACATCCATATTCATGAATAACATAACACCAATATCATGAACTACACAATTAACGTAACAATAATTCACACTTATCCAGTACTTACTCTGCCAGCCCAGAGAAATGCAGTATGTGTTGACGCGGTGGTTAGTGGCCAGGGAGTCTGGCTCTAGAGTACTCATTCTCAGCCACAATATTAAGATTTGCTATCACACAAAATTAGACAAAGCCATGTTAGTGTATGAAAGGTGACGGCTTTGTAAAAAGAATTTGGAAGCTTTCCTTTTCTTTAACTTTATTATTAAAAATTTACTTTTTAATAGACAAATAAAAACTATGCATATTTATCATGTGCAATATGATGTTTTGAAATATGTATACATTGTGGAATGGCTAAATCAAGTTAATTAAGATATGTATTACCTCACGTAGTTATTTTTTGTTGTTCGAACACTTAAAATTTATCCTTAATTTATTCTTTCTAAGAACATGATACGTTGTTACTAACAATAGTCACCTTGACCTCCTGAATTTATTCTTCCTATCTAACTGAAATTCTGTATCCTTTGACACATCTCCTCAACCTTCCACCCTACCCAGCCCCTGGTAACCACCATTCTACTCTATATTTCTATGAGTTAAACTTTTTAGACTTACATTTAAGTGCAATGAAGCTTTCCTTTCTCCATGCTCTAGACACTGTTCTATCCACTAGCCACATGGGGCACTGGGCACTTGAAATGTGGCTAGTCTGAATCAAGATGTAAAACACACATCAGATTTTGAAGACTTAGCACAAGAAAAAGAATGTAAAATACCTTGTTAAATTTCTTTATGTCGGTTACCTGTTTAAATGATAATATTTTGGATATGCCGTGAAAATTGATTTCACCTGATACTACTTTTTTAAATGTGTGACTAGATATTTCAAATTACCTGTGTGGCTTGGATTATATTTCTGAGCTAGAGCTTTAGAGAGTGTGTCTCAAACTTGAACATGTAAACAAATCTTCTGGAGATCTTGGCAAAATGCACACTTGGGCTCTGTGGCTCTGGGAGCCTGCATGTCTAACAAGCTCCCCAGGGGTGCGGGTGCTGCTGGCCTGGACACCACACTTGGCGTACCGGGGCTGAACACTTGAAATCAGAGGCTTTCAAACTTTAGTGTGCATCAGAAACATCCAGATGATTTGTTAAAACATATACTACTGGCCTTGCTAGGATCGTCTCCGTATTGCCTTAGGTGATCAGCGTCTGCCAGAATTCCGGATTCGGTAGGGCCGAGGCGGGGCCTGAGGATCTGTATTCCTGCAAGTTCCCAGGTGCTGCGGCTGCTGGTCCTGGCGCTGTGCTTTGAGAACAGTTGCTTTAACTGGTAATGGGGCAGTCTGTTTCTAGAAGGTTTAAAATATGTCATTATGATATATTCGAGACTGGTTGTTAGGAGCCATTCTTTGATAATCGCAACATTTTTTTTCAGTGCCGTTGGTCAGTTGGTTTTTGCTTTGGAGGGGAAGTGTCAATAATGGTAAATTGCATTTTCCTAGAAAATAATAAATTTTATGAACTTTTTCAAGTTATTTTCAGAGTCTACCAATATATATTGTATCTGCATGTTTCTGATTTTTTGGTATTTGCATTTTCTTTGATTAGGCCACCTAAGGGTTGATCTGTTTTGCTTTTGAGAGAAGCAGCTTTTGTATCCTGCCTCAGTCTCCCGAGTAGCTGGGACTATAGGTGCATCCCACCACGCCTGGCTAATTTTTTCTATTTTTGCCAGAGATGGGGTCTCACTCTTGCTGAAGCTGGTCTTGAACTCAAGAGCTCAAGCGAGCTTCCTACGTCAGCCTACCACAGTGTTAGGATTACAGGTGTGAGCCAGTGTGGCCCCCTTAGCCACTGATAATTTTTTTTATCATTTTTCTGATTTCTAATGTTTTAATTTCTGCATTTATCCTAATTTCCTTCCTCTTGCTTTATTTGGATTTATTTTCTTGTTCTTTTCTGTAAAACATGCTGAGTTTCATGTTTAGTTCATTTATTCTCTTTTTTGTTTCATTCAGTAATGCTAAGGGCAATGAATTTTTCTGAGTATTATGTAAATTTTGATGTGTGATGTTTTCATTATTTTTTTCCTAGATATTCTGCAATTTTTTTATCCCTTTATTTCTGGAAGGTTGAGTTTTGTTTTTGTTTCTGTTTTTTTCATTTCTAATTCTATTGCCTTGTTCTTAGAGAATGAATTAGGTGTAATTTCCACTAGGGGAATCTGAAGTTTTCTTTGTGATTTAATATATTGCCAATTCTTCTAAGTGTTCCATGGGTACCTGGAATGGGTATATTCTCTTGTTTTCATTGTGTAGAGTTGATATATGCCTACTAGAGGAACATTATCAATGACTTTCATATTTTCTCTTCCATGTTTTTATCCTTTATGCACTTTGCTGCCCTTGCTGGATACACGAAGATCTATTGCAATTATAACTACACCGAGGGCTGTCTCTTCATCATTCTCTAGTACCCCTGTGTCTATTACATTCTGTCTTGAGTTCCACCTGATGGTTTGTCACATCCCTATTTTGGTAACTGCCATTGATCTGTGATGAGAATATTGACATTCAAAGAGTCAGGTCGTTGGCATAAGATCGTATGGCGCCTAGTGTCAGGTCTTAACCTGGTCAACCTGACTCCTCACCCTTTCTCTGGCAGAGGCCCTTGGCAGATGGCAGGTAGCTCTCCCCTGCCTCCGCTGCCTTCACACCTCAGTTCAGGCCCTGCTAAGATCGTCTCTGTTTGCCTTAGGTGACCAGCATCTGCCAGGCTCCTCCCAGCTCCCAGCAGCTCTCACCAAACCAGAAGTCCATCCAGCAGGGGAGGAAGGAATGTAGGCTGGCCACTCTAGGTACAGCATGCATGGACTAAGGGCCAGCCTGGGGCAATGTTGTGAAATATACAAAATAATTCTTTGGAGGTTAAATTTAGTGTAAGGCACTTCCATCCTGGACCCTGCCCAGGTCCTTCAGGGACCCACGGCTCCATTGTTCCCAGATCTCAGCCTCGTCCTTTTCACTTAGCACACCGTGTTGGTGCTCTTCACAGCTCAAGCCATTTAGGCTCTTTCCCTATTTTTCTTTTTCTTTCTTTTTTTCTTTTTTTTTATTTTAGAGATGGGGTCTCACTTTGTCACCCAGGCTGGAGTATAGTTGTGCCATTGTAGCTCACTGCAACCTCAAACACCTGGGCTCAAACAATCCCCCAGCTTCAGCCTCCCAATTAGCTGAGACTGCAGGTTTGCACCAGCACGCCTGGCTAATTTTTAAAAAAAATTTTTTGTAAAAGTGGGGTCTCACTATATTGCCCAGGTTGGTCTCAAACTCCTGGGCTCAAGCAGTCCTCCCGCCTCAGCCTCCCAAAGTGCTGGGATTACAGATGTTAGCCACTGTGCCTGGCCTAGACTTTCTCTATTTTCAAGAGCTTAAGGGGCAGCCTTCAGTGGTCCTTTATATTGGCTTCAAGTCTGAAGTTAGTATCATTCTCAACAGACAGCATACATTTGCGTAGTTCCCTACCTGTGGGGTCTTTCCCGTCTTGGTCAAAGGCTCCATGGGCCCAAGCACCTGGTGCTCAAGCAGACAGTCTGAGCACCACCTGCCTGTCTAACCCTCCACTAGAGACACACTGGTAAGGACCCAGTCCTGCGGACTCCACCTGCAAAACCTGTCCCGTGTCCATCCACTTCTCAGCAGGTCCATCCAAGCCACCTTCATTGCATTCCTGTATTTTTGCAACAGAACAAATGTCTCCCTGCTTCCTTTTCATTCACTCTCCGCACAGCAGCCAGAACGATCCTTTTAAAATCACCGCAGCGCATGACTGTCTTGTGTGAAACCCTCCCGTGGCTTTCCCGTGCCCTCGATACAAAATCCTTACTCTGGACTCTGGCTTCCGGATTCCCGACTGATGGGGCCCCAGGCCTCCCTTTCGAGGCCCACTGGCCCACCCCTTTCCGGCCACCCTGGTCCGTCCTGTCTTGGGTTTGGGCTCGGAAGACCACACCCACCACCCCAGCCTGGCAGGGCAGCCTCCTGCTGGTCCCCCCCATGTCGGTTTAAACGGCACCTCCGCCTGTGACATTCTCCAGACTGCCAGCCAGCCTGGTCCCTCTAGGTCACCCTGTTTTAATTCTCTGTATTCCATAGCCCACTATTTAGTCCTTTCCTTGGTTGTCTGTTTTTGTCTATCTCTTCCTGTAGAATATAAATCCCAGGAAAACTGGGACCGTATTTGTACCCCTAGCTCCTGGAAAAGTGCCCAGCTCATAGTAGGTGCTCAGTGAATACTTACTGGCTGCATGTCTGTCACCTCACGCCGGTGGGCATCCACTTTCAGTGCCCACGTGACCTGGGTAGGTTTTGAAGCATTCAGGTCCTTGGGCACCAGCTGGGATTCTGAGTGAGCAGGTCTGGGGTGGGGCCTAGGAACCTGCATTCTAAGGGAGGGCTCCAGGTGATTTTGAGGCAGGTGGGCTTGAGAGGCTGAGGAACATTGCTGCTGTTCAGTAAGCACCTTATATGTCCATAATCCCATTTAGTCCTGAAGTTTCTCTAAGAAATCATCTCAAAGTCAGGGATTCTAAACATATATTCAAAAGCTTATAGCAAAGCTTTGTTTTCCTGAGCAGGTTATTATATCCACATACATCAAAGATAAAAGCAATATAAAAGGCTGCACAGTAAGAAGCCTCCTTTACACGACCTCCACATCTAGTCCTACACTAACCTCTTAGGAGACCACTTCTATGAATTCCCTAGATACATTTCTAGTGCTTTTCTAAACAAACACAAGAAAATTCCAGTCTATATTTTCATTTCTCCCCCTTTTAAACACAAAGTAGTATTTCACATGCGCTGCTTTTGTGTTTTTGTTTGTTTGTTTTTTAAGAGACTGGGTCTTGCTATGTGGCCCGAGCTGGTCTTGAACTACTGGCCTCGAGTGATCCTCCTGCCTCAGCCTCCTGAGTAGCTGGGATTACAGGTGCAATTCACTGTGCCTATCTCCCAGGTATACTGTTAAGTAAAAAAAAAAAAAGCAAAATACAAACAGCTGGGTGCAGGGGCTGGCGCCCGTAATCCCAGCTACTTGGGAGGCTGAGGTGGGAGGATCCCTTGAGGTAAGGAGTTTGATACCAGCCTGGGCTATAGTGAGACCCCTGTCTCCAAAAAATTTTTTTAAGTTAGCTGGGCATGGTAGCTCTCATTTGTAGTCCTGGCCACTCAGGAGGCTGAGGTGAGAGGTGGGAAGATTGCTTGAGCCCAAGAGTTTGAAACTATGATTGCACCACTGCACTGCAGCCTGGGCAACAGAGTGAGACCCTGTCTCTAATGAATAAATAAATAAATAAATAAATAAATAGACAAACAAATAAATTTTAAGAATATATACCCAGGAAATTTTCCCCCTCAGTACACAGAGAACTTTCTTAGTTTTTAAACTATCTACCATCCCACCATGTGGAGAGAGCATCACTTATTAACCACAGTTAATGACTAGTTTATCAACTCCTAGAGATAGACACTTGGGTTACTTGCTTTTGTGAGGAAGGAAGCTGTTACGAGCAGAGCTGTAATAGATAATCTTGCACATACATTATTACTTTGTGTGTGGACACGTACAGGTATATCTGCAGGGTAAATTCTCAGAAGCAAATTTCTGGGTCCAAGGGTCCTATGCTTTTGTCTTTTGGGTACATGTTGCCAGATTCTGTCCCCGTGGGATGGCCGCTTTGCACGTCCACCGGCAGGAAGGAGCGAGAGCCCATGTTCCCCCATAACCTTTCTAACAGGGGTGTTGTCAGACGTTTGGCTTTCTGTGAACCTGGTAGGTAACCAATGCCACTTCAGCGTTGTTTTTTTAAAACAATGGCTTTATTGAGACATAAATGATGTAAAATAAATGGCAGATTTTATAGCGTATAATTTGATGAGTTTTGATGTGTATGTGAAGTCATCACCACAGGCAAGAAAATGAACAAATCCATCACCCCAAAAGCACCCTCATGCCCCTCGTCATCAATTTCTCCCCACGCCCTGATCAGAACTGATCTGCCTTCTGTCACTAGGAGATCATTTGCATCTTTAAAAGATCTTTTACAAAAATGGAATGACACAGTGTGCACTTCTTTCGGTCTGGGTTTTCCCCCTCAGCATCATTTTGAGAATTGTCAATGTTGCGTGCATATTAATAGTTACTACTTTACTGCTGAGTGAGATTCCATTTTATGGGTAAGCCACAATTTTTCACCCATTCACTTGTTGGGAGGCATTTAGATGGTCTCCAGTTCTTGTTTATTGCGAATAAAGCTGTCATGAACTTTGTATTGACATATGTTTTCTTTTTTTTTTGAGACAGAGTCTCACTCTGTTGCCCAGGCTAGAGTGCTGTGGTGTTAGCCTAGCTCACAGCAACCTCAAACTCCTGGACTCAAGCAATCCTCCTGCCTCAGCCTCCTGAATAGCTGGAACTACAGGTGTGCACAACCACACCTGGCTAATTTTTTCTATTTTAGTTGCCCAGCTAATTTCTTTCTATTTTTAGTAGAGATGGGGTCTTGCTTTTCTGAGGTTGGTCTTGAACTCCTGACCTCAAGTGATCCTCCCTCCTCGGCCTCCCAGAGTGCTAGGATTGCAGGCATGAGCCACCACGTTTGGCCCGACATACGTTTTCATTTCTCTTGAGTAAACACCTACGCTTCAAGGTATCTGGGTCTTGGGTACCCAAAGTGTGAGTACAAACGTCCCCTTAAACCTTTGGGTTGATTCCATGTCCTGTGGGCTGGACATGCCTGGGGGGAAAAGCAGATCATGCCCGAGATTCCAGGCAGGGCCCCCTTGCCATGAACTGAGCTTGGTATTGCAGCTGTACTGAATACTATGAAATTTTGTGAAAGGTTCACATTCTGGGAGATGAGGTAGATGGATAAAGAGACAATCTCAATGCTGGTGACAGGAGATTGAAGCCGAGATGTCTGGGGACTGTGGTGGCCTGAGTAACGTTGGACCAATGCCCTGCTCCTACATCTCAGGTGTCTGTTTAGCCGCCAGGCACTGCTGCACACCTGTGTCTTTTCAGGAGCTGCTGGATTGTTGCAGGAGCTAGGGACAGCACCTTGAATAAACCTTCAGGGAGCTTGCTGTTTAGGGGAGCACCCAGGAGAGGAGACCAGCATATTGGCACAGTGTCGTAACTGACGTGGTGGAGGGAGGTTTCGGATGTAAGCCCTGTGAGAACACAACTGAAACCCGTTTTTTGTTTTTTGTTTTTTTTTTGCAGAGTTCCACTCTGTTGCCTGGGCTAGAGTGCTATGGCATCTACCTAGCTCACAGCAACCTCAGACTCCTGGGCTCAGGCGATCCTCCTGCCTCAGCCTCCCAAGTAGCTGGAACTACAGGCATGCGCCACCACGCCCAGCTAATTTTTCTATTTTTAGTAGAGACAGGGGTCTCCCTCTTGCTCAGGCTGGTCTCTAACTCCTGACCTCAAGTGATCCTCCCTCCTTGGCCTCCCAGAGTGCTAGGATTACAGGTGTGAGCCACCTCGCCCGGCCTGAGATCTGTTTTGTTCACCGCTTTGTCCCTGTGACATCGCCTGGTTCCTGATTGGTACCCAATACATTTGTGTCCTAAGTAGCCAATGCTGTGATGTATTCGTTAGGGATGACTTGCTTAGAGGAGGGGCCGTTGGCCTGTCCTAAAGGGTGAGTGGCATCCTGGTGACCCTGGAAAGCTGGTGCAGGAAGGGCAAGGGAGGGGGTGGGGCACCAAAAGATGATGCTGGGGTGGGGGTACCTTGCAATCTCTGCTAAGGAGTTTAAACATTAATATTTGAACTTCTTGGGAAACCATCAACGCAGTTTCAGCCGTACAGTGACATGCTAAGGTGTGTATTTTTAGAGAAATCCTGCCAGCTGCGTGGGGGGAATGGACAGGAGGGGCCAGACTGGGGTCGGCAGGGAAGGGAGCGTGGAGGCTGTTGAAGGAAACCCAGCTAAGCACGGTGGAGGACGGCGAAGGATGGTGTGGCCTGAGGACAGTAATCTTGCTGAGCGGTTGTACAACAGTGTGCCCAAGGGAACCCCACTGTAGATCAGCCCGGTGTTTAAACGCCCATTTCTGAGAAGCAAGGTTGGAATTTAAAGCATGGTGTGTCTGGCCAGAGTCCTCGAGTGAGCGGGGAACCTCCTAGAAGCCTCACTGGACCTTTGTTTTTATAAAAAGAAAGTCACTTAATTGCGCTCCAGTCACATTTTCCTGATGACTTTGCTTCAGGGCTCGTAGATTTCACTGTCCCTTGCAGAGGAGGAAGTAGAGAGACAAAGGATGGGGTGAGGTGCTCAGGGGCTTCCTGAGTCACCAGGGGAGGGGGAACATGCTCCCCACTCTGTGGAGGTTTCTGGGTCCTGTTCCTCAGGGCGTGGGCCCCCCATGTGGCACAGAAGAGAGCCTGGGCTTGGTGGCCCTTCCTACGTAGACACCAGGGGACCGTGGGCCCTGGGGGGTGGGCTGGGGATAGGGGTTATCCAGAAGGGGCCTGTTAGCACCTGGCCCGGTGGGTGGAGACTCGCTTTAGAGGCTGACTCTGCCGCCACCAGCCAAGTAACCTGGGCCAGCCCTTCCACGGCTCTGAGCTCAGTTTCCTCAGCTCAGCTCCAGGACTTTGCCTTGTTTGTCAAGGATGCAGATAAAAATCTTAGTGCTTTTCTGAGGATTGGGGAAAGCTCCTCAGATGGAAGTGATTGTTATTCTTGCTTCAAAACCCTGGAGACGACGCTGTGTTCTGCTGCCATTTAGGAAGACCCGCCTGTGCTTGGGCTCCGGCCGTGGTGGGCTCAAGGGAACGGGAGGTCGGCTCTCACCTGCAGATTCCTGGGGTGCCTGCGTCTTCCTTCTAGTCCCCTGTGTGGCCTGGGAGAGTCCTGGGGCCGCCGTGCGGAGGCACCTCCTGGCTTGTGGTCGCAGAAGAGACAGATCTCAGGAGCCCCCTCCCACGGGCTCTTAGCTCCTGAGCCATCCTACTCCCCGAGGGCAGGCCGGCTCGTGTCCTCTCGGAGCTCAGGGCTCAGAAATCGGCAGGGCTGAGAGGTGCCCCGTAGTGTTTGCAGAAGGGAGAGACAGCAGTTCCATCCCACACCTGGCCAGGCAGATGTGTGGCGCTGCCTCGGGCAGCTGCTTCTCTCCTGGAGCCTCTCCCCGCAGGTGGCAGGTGGCAGGTGTCCGGGTGCTGCCGGCCCAGCTCCTGAAGCCTCCGCTCCCTACCTGCCCTGCCTCACACCTGGGTGACACCCCCACTCCTCCCACCCCCCCTTACTCAACTTCAGGAATTTATTTATTACTTTGAAATATACTTTTATTATTTATTTACTTATTGCCATTTACTTATGTATTATCATTTTAACCATTTTTAAGTATACGGCTCAGTGGCATTTAAGTACATTGACGCTGCGGTACAATCACTACCACCCCCATCCTCAAGACTTTTCATCTTGCAAAACTGAAACTCTGTACTTACTGGACAATAACCCCCCATTTCCTCCTCCCCACCCCCTGCAGCCCCCGACAACTACTTTTCTATTTTCCATCTCTGTGACGGTGACGATTTTAGGTACCTCCTATGAGTGAAATCGTATGGTATTTGTCCTTTAGTGACTGGCTTATTTTACTTAGCATAATGTCTTCGAGGTTTGCTCATATCTGTGACATGTGAGAGAATTTACTTCCTTTGTAAGGCTGAATAATATTCCATTGTATGGACACGCCACACCCTGTTTGTGCATTCATCCATGGACCGATGCTTCAGTTGCTCCTACCTTTTGGGTATTGAGAATAATGCTGCCATGTCTATTTTTTGTTATTTAATATTTATTTTATTATGATTTACTATATTATTTTTTTTTTTTGAGACAGAGTCTCACTTTGTTGCCCTGGCTAGAGTGAGTGCCGTGGCATCAGCCCAGCTCACAGCAACCTCACACTCCTGGGCTCAAGCGATCCTACTGCCTCAGCCTCCCAAGTAGCTGGGATTACAGGCATGCGCCACCATGTCTGGCTAATTTTTTCTATATATTTTTAGCTGTCCAATTAATTTGTTTCTATTTCTGGTAGAGACGGGGTCTCGCTCTTGCTCAGGCTGGTCTCGAACTCCTGAGCTCAAACAATCCGCCCGCCTTGGCCTCCCAAAGTGCTAGGATTACAGGCGTGAGCCACCACACCCGGCCTTATCTGACTTACTTTTAACAAGATCATTCAAGCTTCTGTGCTTAAAATAGACTACAGACCAGGAAACAACAGAAGCAGAGATATCAGTTGGGAGGCCTTAGCAATAATCCAGAAAAAGATAACAATAGTTCAGACTAGGTTAGCAGTTGGGATGTTGAGAAGTGATATTCTGGATGTGTTTTTAGTGAACTGTCAGCAGGATCTGCTGATAGCTTCTATATGGGGTATGAGGCGGGAAAAAAAGAATCAAAACTCCAAGTTTTTAGCCTGAGCAACTGGAAAGATAGTTGCCATGAACTGAGATCAGGAAGACTACAAGGAAAAGATGGGTGAGGTGGAATCAGTTCTGTTTTACAGATGTTCAGTCTGAGAGGCCTGTTAGACATTCAAGTGGAGACAAGTGTACAGCTGGATATATAATATAAATCTGGAGCTCGGGGAGAAGTCCAGGCTACACAGTCAAATATGGGAGTTATTATCATATAGGAGGTATTTAAAGTCATGATTCTGGATGAGTTTAAAGAAAGGATATGTAATGTCCTATTTCTTAAGCTGGGTAGTGTGTACATCAGTAATTATTGTTATAATTATTATTAAAGTGTGCATAGACATTATATACATTCTTTTACAGGCATGTATGTTTCATAGACAGAAAAGTTCAAAATATACTTTAACAAAATGTGTATCAGTTCAAAATGTTTTCATTTCCTTTTTTCGTGAAATTTTTGAAACAGCTGATTTTTACTAAATTTGTTTTATCACAAATTTTGAATTCACCTTATTTATCTTTATTGCAGTATATTAAAACTACCAAAATGTCAACACAGCTGGTCTAAAATAAAAATTATAGCTACAGAGCACCTTATAGGTTAAATATCACTTTCATATATCATCTCATTCAGAGGAGGACAACTTTCAAATGAGAAAATTGAGACTCAAAAAGGTTGACTGACTTGACCAAGGTCACAAAGTTAATAAGTGGCAAAACCAAAATTCAATCCAAGCTATCACTGAAGACTATTCTTCTAATTTAATTATTTGCCTTATATGTCAATTTCTCTAGAGTAACATTACTGTAGCAAGTTAACCTCTTACATACAAAGCCTGCTAGTACATAATAATCTTACTGTTTTCCTGTTCTCCAAGAAACTGTCTGACAAAAAGTTTGAATAAAATAAAGATGAAAAAAATACATATCTAGTAATGTAGAGAGAAAGCTTGAGAATAGAGCAATGACCATGGGGTTGATTCGGTTCTAGGCTTCACATTCCCGGTTCCAGGTGGCACTATCTTACAAGCTGTAGAAGGAAAAAGTTTTAAAAACCTTAAGACTGCAAAGTCTATGCCCTATCCTTCCTTTTCCCCAATTTTAACAGGAATCTAAATGAATGAAGGCTTTAGATTGAAATAATGAGTACGAAGCTATGTGCTTTGCTGTAAATGCTACAGAAGGCACTAGAAGGGAATGGAAGTAGAAAGCAGCAGTATAGCAGAAATGTCATTCAATTCAGAAACATCTGGAAGGACTTAGAGAAAGAAAACAGAAGAAAGGAGGACATAATTGTGAATAAAGGAATAAAGAATCTCTGGACTTCTACTTCAATGATGATGATTTGACAGTGTTTTTAATCCATGCAGCAGACTTGAAATAAACAACTACTTAAGAGAAAGTCAGTGGTCCTGATGAGAAATAAAGGTAAAGCTGCCTGTGTAAATCGAACCATTCTTAAACAGAATTGTGCCCTGATCAAAGAATAAAGAAAATGTCTAGTAAGTGTTTTCATACTTGGCTTAGCCAAAGGGCATTTCACCATAAAGTATATATTTAGTCACTTCCTAGGCAATGTGTTTTTTTTCTATTTTACCTCAACTCTTAATTTAAAATGATGTAGATAATTTGCATCTGTCACTGAAAGTCAAACATTTTCTTCTTACAGAAAAACAGGTGTTCTAAGGAATTCATAAGCACAAAAATAGTCATTAGATTGATAGAAAAGACACCAAAATGACAGCTATGTTTTCTAAGTCCAGAAGCCCAAACATTGCATTTTATTGATATTTTCTGATCAACATTCTCCTTCCATAACCTGTTTACTGTGTGAGGAAACTTAAAGGGATAAAATCCCTTTTGTTCTTTAACAGAAATCATAAATCAATGAAAGCCAACGATTAGCTATGCCAAAACTCAAGTACATAGTGTACTAATCAAACCTTCCATATAAAAGTTTATTAACCCATAGATTCTTTCAAAAGAGAAAAGAAATTATGCCTCTTGGTAAAGATAGCATAGAAGGCAGAAAAATTAATACAAATAATACAACAGGGGTACAATTATAGTGAAAACACTAACAGCATCATTTACACAGATAAAAAGAAAAGTACTTTAATCCAAATTAGCAGCTTTGGGCTAAAAAAAAAAAACAAAACATTACATCTTAAGTTCTCTGATAAGCTGTAATGGATAATAATTTCAATTCAAAAAATGTTTGAAAACCTACAGTAATTCAAGCCTGAGCTATAAAAGAAGAAATCAAATTAATTTCTTCAAAAACTAAAAAATAGCACCAAATACGTCCACAACTCAGAAAACAAAAATCACGAATATGTTGGATTCTGCATCAGTTATATTATTGGTCTTAAATCAAAAGGCAACATGTCATTGACAGAAAATAGTAACTTTGTAAAACAAAATAAACACTTTTTCCCCAAAGGAATGAAAAGGAAGAAATTAAATCCAGGGATACCTATCCTATCCTACTCGAATTGCTCAAAGCAAAATTGCCTGGGAATAACCAACCAGTTAGTGACCTCAAGTTGGGCCCTTGCTTATTCTAAATTGAAAGTTCCTCATAGTCCACATCCACCCTCCAACCCTTACTTGGTTCCATTCCTTTTTACTATTAAAGGTGACTGGGTCATTAGTAGACTCATACTATAACCGCCTCATACCAAAGTGTCAATAACTTATGACAACCCTTAAATAGGCTGTGTTCTGAAGACAATGGGGTATCCTAGTGTACCTGACTTCCCTAGAATTTTTCCAGACCACATGAAAGAGTTTTCTGCAAAACAAGCTTTACACTGCCCGTTAACAATTTCAAAACAAAACAAAAACTAGTTCCTGAAAAATTTTTAAACGGTTGCTACAACGGATTAGAATGTTGTTCTAAAGATGTGTGTTTCAAGCACTGTGTATTTTGGAGAGTACCTGAGGCTTACAGGTAGATAAGCCTTTTTAGCTTCCCTTACACATCATATAATTTCCCTATTCATGAAATTGGCCCTGATTAAGTTAATTGGTCATTATAACCAGATCTCAATGTTTCTAAAAAGCTTCCTATGATTTTTTAAAAGAGAAATGAATGCTATTTTCCATTTCATTCACTCTATAACATTACAGGCAGTACACAGCAG
Organism: Avahi laniger; assembly: GCA_963575035.1. Taxonomy (NCBI): domain Eukaryota; kingdom Metazoa; phylum Chordata; class Mammalia; order Primates; family Indriidae; genus Avahi; species Avahi laniger. The sequence continues at coordinate 31,592 of CAUYSK010059711.1, read as the reverse complement.
AAAGACAAGTAAGGGCTTTGGAGTTAGACACACCCAAGTTCAAATCCTGCCTCTGCTTTGTATGGCCAAAGGACAGTTGTTTATCCTACCTAAATCTCAGATTTCTCTTAAGCGAAATAAGAATAAATTCTCTCATTAAGTTGTGAGCATTAAACTCAATACTGTATGTAAAACAGCCTGGTGCCTTGTTCACAGCAAGTCATCAAATACATTCATTTCTGACAGCTCTTGAGGCTGCTGTGACCTAAGTTAGGTGTTCTTTGCCACACCCTCTCAACTCTACCCCATCTTTGCCACACATTGACTTAATGTGTAAACACAAATGGAACTATAAGGAGCTATTTTATGAAACCATTTTAAATAAAAAATACTGATTCCCTTTGCTAACTTCCTATTATAGAATTTGATATTCTTTGAATAAAATAGTATTAATTAACTGCTTTAGCAGAATGTAGGCATCACTTTATACTCATTATCAATCTTGATCACATCTGAACTCATGACCTAAGGCATCCATATTCCCTTACCATGATGGTTGTCATAGTCAACAATGAGTATTAATATTCAAAACATGAGTACATTTTAATTAAAAGCAATACCCCCTTTAATTTTGTTAAAGCTATGATCAGGCTACAGGAGCAACAACTTGTAAAGTCTCAGCAACAGTGCATAGTCAGTTAACTCAGGAAGAGGTCAGCTAGGGGACAACCCAGCTCCTATATTTCATTCCAGCTGAAAGGATTATGGAGGAAAGGGAGAGGGAACTAAGAGGCATCATGCTAAGTACTTTACATTGATTAACATTTAATTTTCACACAGCCTTTTTTTAAGGCAAGCATAATTATCTCTTGGCAATAAAAGAGTTAACAGCAAGCCTAAGACTGCCATTCTTTGAAAGGTCTGCTCACAAGGCTGGCTCTTGGCTAAAGTCTGGGAGCTTAGATTCTGGGAGGGTTCCCACCATTCCCTGGTAAAAATGGCTCACAGGGCCTAAACTGTGCAAATGATGTGTTTTCTCCTGAACACTTGCACTCTTCTGCAAGTCTGGGACTTTGGTACATGCTACACAGCATCCGCCTGCATGACCAGCATCCACAAAAAACTGTGTGCACTAAGTCCCTGATGGGCTTCCATGGTAGAATCACAGATGTATGGTCACGATTCACTGCTGGAAGATTTAAGTGTGTCCTATGTGACTCCACTGGGAGAGGACTCTTGGAAGCTTGTGCCTGGTTTCCTCCAGACTTCACTTCATGCACCTTTTCCATTGCTGATTTTACTTTGTATTCTTTCACTGTAATAAATCACAGTTGTGGGTACAACTATACGCAGAATCCTACGAGTCCTCCTAGCAAACTGTCAAGCAGGGTGGCCTTGGGGACCATTTTAGAAATACGAAAATTAAGCCAAGTAGTAATTTACCCAGGGTTATTGGTGCATCCAAGATTCAAGCCTTCATCTGTCTGATTCTAAAAGTGCACACACTATGATCCTATATTCTTTTCTTTCAGAAAGGCTTACTGGAAGGGAGGTGGGTTGAGAAGAACTTCTCCACAGGTAGATAATAAGGAGGGTCAATGCCACATCTTGTACCATAGACGAGGGTATTAGGGTGCTGCAGCTAAAGTCACTTCATGAGTTACTGCAAGCATAACACAGTAAAACCAGGGAACAAACAGGGCCAGGCACACGTAAGGAGATAACTGGATTACAGCAAGAAGGTTGGAGAGATTTTATCTGCCATTAGCTGACATGAAAGGAAGAATGAAGTGAATACTGCTCTGTCCCCTTTGTCTAGGCTAGAAAGAGTCAGTAGCTCTTGCTGTTCCTAGAGCTTGTTATTCCCTGTTGATAGGGGTGACCAGCTCTGCACAGGTGTATACCAGGAAAAGGAAAACATCAGGATTAACTTTGGATAACAGATTTGAGCAGTAAAGCACAAGCTTCAGAATCAAACAGACATGGGCTCAATCCTGACTTTGTCACTTACCCAGCTGTGTAACCTTGGGCAATTTCTTAATGGCTTCCATATCTATAATTTGGGATAAAACTTACAAGACTGTTTTGAGGGTCACATAAGAATAATACATATTAGGCGGATAGCAGCGTCTGGCATAAGTACTTGCTTCTCTCTGAGCACTTACGACTCTTTGACAGGCACACCTCCTACCTCCTCTGTGATGATCTGAAACAGTGACAACCCCTTCCAGGAAAGGGAGAAACTCAGACTTGGGCTTTTCCCAACAGTGCCTCAATAGGATTAATCTGGGAAACTCTGCACATCATATTCTCCTTGTGAAAATTCATAATGCACATTAGTATATTAAAAGCTCAGAAAATTCTTACAGTAAAGAAACCTATTTGATTTTGTTTAAATTTATTTGACCCTTTGTTTTTCACAGTAACTACCCCACTCTGCATTTGGAAAAAATGCTACTCCAGCAAACAAGCCTATTAAAACTGCTAAGGCAGGGGCAGCGGGGAAGGGGGGGGAATGGGAAGAGGTATCAAAATTTTCCTCAATATTTCATCCTTTTCCAGGTTACAAAAAAAAAACATTTCAAAGAACCCTCACAGAATATTTATTTTGTGATCACAGATGTGTTGTGAAGACCCATAAAATGACCAATCTCAAACGTTCTGGTGTCAGAGCCTGCTATAGTTTGTCCCCACCAGCCTCATGTTGAAATTTGATCCCCAATGTTGGAGGTGGGGCCTAATAGCAAGTGTTTGGTTCACGGGGGTGGGTCCCCCGTGAATGGCAGTAATGCGTGAGTTCTCACTTCATTAGGCCCTCAGAGCTGGTTGTTAAACACAGCCTGGCACCCCTGCCCTTTGCTTCCTCTCTCACCATGTGATCCCTGCACACACAGGCCCCTCTCTGCCTTCCGCCACAAGTGGAAGCAGCCTGAGGCTTTCACCAGATGCCCGATTTTCCAGCCAGCAGAACTGTGAGCTAAATAAACCTCTTTTCTTTATTAATGACCCAGCCTCGGGTATTCCTTTATAGGAACACTAAACAGACTAAGTAAGACAAAACCAACCCCTTTATGCTCTTAAAAATTATTGAGGATGGAGGGATGGGGATGACAAAGTGGCACAAGCAACTGCTGAGGGTGATGACGATGCTAATTATCTTGACTGTGTTGACGGATGATGGTATGATGCATTTTATGTATCAGCCTGGCTGGGCTGTGGTGTTGACTTGTTTGGTCAAACACTAGGCTAGACATTGCTGTGAAGGTATTTTGTAGATGTGATTAATAGCTACAATCAGTTTATTTTAAGTAAAGGAAAACTACCCTTGATAATGTAGGTGAGCCTCATTCGATCAGTTGAAGACTCTAAGGGCAAAAACTGAGATTCCTTCCTGGAGAAGGAATTCTACCTTAAGAATGTAACAGAAATCCTGTTGGCATTTCCTGTGAAATCCTACCAGCCTGCCCAATAGATCTCAAACTCAAAACTACAATGTCATCTGCTGTCTGAGTTTCTAGCCTGCTGGCCTGTCCTACGTATTTCAGACTTGCCAACCCCCGCAATGGCATGACACAGTTTCTTAAAATAATCTCTTAATATGTAAACACATATCCTATTGGATCTGTTTTTTGGAGAACCCTGACTGGTAAAGATGAATTCAAAAGTGTATACATATGCCAAAATGTATTAAGTTATATAATATATATATGTCCAATTTATATGTCAATTATATATCAATAAAGCTATAAACAATTACTGAGAAACTCAGAGCTTTTGTTTATGTAGGTGATCTCAGTTAACATTGAATTAGAAATTGGCACTGAGGAATTTTTTAAATACTTTAATATATATTAATATGTATGTTTATGTATATTAATGTTTATATTTTTATTTTAAAAGGAGCTATATTTTTCAAAACAAATTAGTAAAAGAGTGGGCCTTTTTAATATTTCTACAAATCTCTTTAATATTTGGCTTAAAAAAAAACAGCTGTTTCTCATATCTGCTTCAGCATTCAATATGTTACAACACGTTTTGGTGACTCCAAAATTTGACAAGTGATGGTTTCCTACAGAGTTACAATGTGGAATCTGGAACCACATCAACAAACTTTCAAATACGGTTGTATTAAAATCCATTGACCTATCTTGAATTTTGAATGGATCTTTTACCCGTATATTATTTTCTCACATCATGTGTTGGTCTTCAGAAATCACTGATTCACAGAGTTATGAAGACTTTCTAAATATTGACATATTTCATTATACAATATCAAAACAATCATATTGGTTAAGATCATCAACAATCTAATCAGAAAAGTCTTTAAACAGGAAGTTTCAAGCTCATGGTAAAATACGAATTTTACAAAATTCTAATTTTTCCTTGAAAGCTCAAATTTTAGTGTTGTCAACAAATAATGTCGATTGTTTTCCTAAAAGTAACAGGCTTTGTCATTTATTCTCAAAGCAAGGTCTTCCAAATATTCAAGTCTGAATAAATATAATTTTTCTGTGCATTATTCTTTCAAAAGTAAAAATGCTATTGCATATAAAAAAAGTAGCTTGTTCATCTTGCAAATGTTTTTTAAGATAATTTTCATACTTCAGCATATAGGAGTGCTACATGGTACTTCCCATTTTGACAACATTAAAGAGATATACACTAACAGATCAAACTTTACTGAAATTAACCACTTTCACTGCATCATAATAAACTTTAAGTGAAACTGGCATTTTGCTGTTATTGTTGCAAGCACACAGCAGAAAAGAATGCAATGACTGTTAGCACAGTTTGTGGCCACCACCTTACTTTGCGCTAAGGCATCAGCAGTTTTAGTCTACCACTGCTTCTGCATCATCAGTACAAATGTCAGCAGAGTGAAAGGGATAGTGTCATCTCAGTACTCTTATAAAAGTTGTTTGGATCTCATAGATCCCCTGAAAGCCCCCTCATAGGTCTCATGGGTCTCAGGGACTCTTAGAGGCCCACAGGTCAAACTTTGAAAATTGCCACTCTAAATAAATACATTTAGATGTTGAAATGATGATAGGTACATCAGTGGCTCCTCAGTTTGTATAAGGTGGAGCAACATTGATCAGAAATGAGGAGCTGAGGAACTTGCCTCAAAGCTGTATTTGCACAGCAAGTTCATTTTTCACTTATGATGTCAATTATTAGATGGGATAAATTTACATGTAACTGGACAATAATCACTGAAATTTTGGATATTCTTCTGATTATAAGAATAAAGTTATTTCTGGTCTATCAAGGACATTCTACGTAATTTGGGCTTATTAGTAAGTGGCTTCATAATCAAATTTCTAAACTAATTTCTAAAAACTAAATGTAGGACTAATATTTCTTTGAAGTAATACTAAGCAGAAACTGTTGCTAAATTTTTAAGTGGCCCACTTTCAGTTTAACACTGCTAAGTAATAAAAGGTAGTCATTTAATTTATAACACCATAAACTTTAATTCAAGTGAAACTTACCATGTACCATATTGGGACAAATGTTTATAGTCATTGTACCTTCTGATTTTAACATTTAGGCCATTGAAAGATACACTGGAGGAGAACAATACAGATGTTTAAAACGCAATACTCATTAACAATGGTTTTCGATAAAAAATACTGTCCTCCGATGGAATCAGGAAGTCTATCAATTAAAGGCAAAAAAAAAAACCCCCAACAACCACCAAAAAAATCCCAAAAATATTGACAGAGGAACTGTTTAAAATGAAGCAGAGTATATATTAATACTTATGGAATAAACCATTTTTAAGCTATTGAGTCAAATATCCTAGTAACTCATGTTATAAAATTACATTTTAAGTCATACAATTTAAATTTTATAAAATCAAAATGATAACAACAAAGGTCAACTTACTCGATCTGCTAATCCTCCAGGAACTATAGTCCTCACAACCACGCCACTTGATTTTCCTCCAACTATTCCAAAACCTAATCCAGAACCATCATTAACGAGCTCAACATCTTCAATATGGCCCCAACAAACCTACAAATTAATTGTAAGTAAGAGCCACAGTGTCAGTAAAACACAGATTCTTAGCTTTCCAATACAGTAATTACTAAAGTAACGGATTTGTAACAAATGGCATTCATACAGCTAATCAAGGCAATCTTACAGATACTAAGATACATATAGAGAGATAATCATATGGTCACTGCCCTTAATGATCTTACAATCCAGTAGAGAGAGAAACTAAAACACAAATAATTAAAACACAAGGCCAAATACTGGATCATAAGACACAGCAGTTCAAAGAGGACAAGAAACATTTCTCATTTCCCAGTCTATGACTAATATCTGGCGCAGTGCCCTGTTCATAGTAGGAACCAATATGTGCTTGCTTGAATTCACAAAATGTTATAAAGATTTTGGGGGCAGGGGAGTGCAAGAAGTCAAATCCAATGAAGAAATATGGAAAACTTCAAGGAAAAAGGGTATTTAAGTTGCACTACCAAGAAGGAAGACATTCAAGCAAAAGGGAAATACAAGACCAAAACTAGGCCAGATAACAGAGTGGGTGAAAGATACAGCCAGAAGATTGGGTTCCACTGGATATGCAAGTGAGAATCACTGAAGGTTTTAGAAGAGGGAATGGCAGAATGAAGAAGTCGGTTAGGAAAATTAATCTGGCAGACATGTGAAGAATGAAATGGTGAGAAGGACATGAGGTGAAGAGACTGATTTAGGAGACTCTCATGAGGGAGAGGAAAAGCAGGCCCAACTGAAGATACAGCAATAGGATTATACAAATCAGAATAAAAGACGTAAGTGCTTTCCCGCTAACTGGCAGGCTTCTACGAGAAATGTGCATTATACTCACATAATCCAGCTGTAGAAACAAAATCCTCCCTCTCAAGATCTTTAGAGTATACTCATTACTTAGTTTGTCTAGTGTACTCCATTGGAAAGTTACTAAGCATTGTTAAAATAAACAAGAATATTGGCATTATTTAATTAACTCGGGTCTGGAACAGTATCTAGTATCTGGGAAGCAATGATGTTTACTAATTTAATATGCTTGAATTAATGATAGCAGCTAATATTCACAGAGCATTTACCGGGCACTGTGCTTAGCTTTCATGTGCCTTCTTGTTCAAATCTCACAACCCCTCTGAGAACTAGATACCGTTATAAGTTCCAAGTAACAGATAAAGATACCGAGGTGCAGAAGTAAGGGAAGCTAGGAAGTAGTAGAAACGGACTCGAATCCATTGAAATCTGACTCCAAAGCCCCGGTTCTTTATATGCTAAAACAATGTCCCACTTTGTTCACTGTATTTATTATGTAAATTGTGCTGTATAAATATTGCTGATTACAACAGGGGAAATATCTATACATTAATTTGTGTTGTGACCTTATACTGCACCCAGTCTATTTTTTTTGTCCCAATGAATAAAAATTAAATAAATCAGCTAGCACTTAGTGTTACAAGAAAATAAGATGTATTAGCTTGCATTCTCAAGATGCAGGCCAAAATCTGTAAAATGTTATAAAACAAAAAGTGTAAGGAGTCCCAAAAGAGACATATATTTTATTCTTATAAATTGTTCAATATGTATCCTTACATGGAAAAAAAACTGCTATAATTTTATAGTATCAATAATCTAATCATAAATTTCCATTATAATTTACAAAAACGTTTTTGAAATAAATAACCAAATCTTACTGAAAACATTCAACAGTCTCTAATAAAAACTCTCAATTAACTGGCTACATCACCAAGGAACACAAGATTCTTTTCATTACCAAATAAATTACACCTAATACTTCAACTTGGCCTCTATATTAAATAATAATCTTAAATAAGGAGACCCACAGGACATTGAAAAGACCAAAAAAAAAAAAACTCCAGAAACATCTTGTTTCAATATTGCTAATGCTGCATTTGGAGATATAATCATCTTTCCGGAACTATGATCAGTAAAATGACACCTTCTGAATGTCTTTATTCTCTTCACAATCAATGGTATAATTCAAAATTAAGTATTTTTCCATTTGCAACTCACTCTTTCAGGAAGAGTTGCATCAGTTAGGCTGGTAGAAGTGCTGCTTTTTGTGTGGACTGGTTCCCTGGCCACAACCAGACGTAAAGATCCAGTGGTTTGTTGTAATAATGCAATTGCTTGCTGATGGGAAATGTTCTGATCCAGCGGTGTATGATTAATGGCCAATATCTGGTCATTTTCCTTCAATCTTTGATCCCTTAATCATACAAGAAAAGAAATTTTTGTAAGTGATCTAATAGCCTGATTTTTAAAAATCTGTTATTCAAGTTAAGCAGTCTATTGCCTATGGTATTACTTCACTCAGTACATTTATTCAAATAATTACTTAATTATATAACAGAGCTCTTCAGAGTAGTTTTCATCAAAGCATTTATTAACTAATTAACCAGTTAGGTAGTACATCCCTAAACATACACACACATTTTAAAAGCTAGTTGGCTAGAAAAATAAACAAAACGCACAGGGCCTCATTGGCAAGGTTTTGCCAAGTATGGACACTGCCTCCATTACTGTACAAACCCGGTACGCCTGCATCCCTTCCAGTCTGACTTCTACCCATGCTACCCTGGGGTAACTACATTCTCAACTCTACCAGTAACCTCCTCTCTGGCAGATTCATCCGGTCTACACTGTCCTTCACTTTTCCAACATTCGTCAATAGAGACCAAATCCTCCTTCTTGAGATTCCATAAAGATTACTTCCAAATCTATATCTGAGCCCTTTTTTCTCTCCCAATCTTCCAACTGATGACCAAGGTAAAAGACTATTTTTAAAAGAAACTAGCAACATCTCTAAAGGAAACAAAGCATTATTGTAGTCAGTATTTACTGAGCACTTACGAGTCAGGTCGTGTGTTAAGTGCTGTACGTGCATTAATCTCATTTAAACCTCAAATAGCCTTTTCAGTACTTAGTTAAATTTTACATATTAAGAAACTGAAGCCCAGACAAGCCTAGCATCTTATCTGAAGAGTCAGACTCTGAAGCAGTCTTTAAATTTTTATGCTAAAGTACATCCTAAGGATAGCCTAGGATTTACTCTGTCCTGGTTTAGTGCATTTAACTTCATTATCTCCCAAACACCAGTGATGGCCTCCTCTTCTTGTTTACCCATTAACACCACAATTCTTCCTTATTCTTCTTTGTCTTGCATCCACCCACCTCCCCCCTTCATTCCCAAAGTCCACCCTCCAGTTTGAATCCTTATCTAATACATAAAGTAGAATTTGCAAAATTCCACAAGACTTATTTTTCTATGTTCTCTTCATGCTGGTATTTCCCAACTCAAAAATGTGTAATGATCTACCAATGTTATTGACCAATAAAGAGAGAACCAAAGGAAAGAAAAACAAACTCCTGTAATGATTGTTTCATAAAAGAACATTTTTAACATTTAAACTACAGGAAGGGTTTTATTTCAGAACAGAGAATAATCCTTTTTGTGAGTAAAATCTTCAATTATGAAAAGTCCATTACATTGCCTTCATTTTTCTCAGTTTAAAGCAGATCAGCAAAACTCTGTCATGGACCGAAATACGTACGGTAACTAATAACTTCTAGGACACAGTGTAAACTTGGTTAGCATTCACAGGCCTCTGTGTTTGGCCCCAAAGTACTCTTCCAACTTGAATTCCTCCCTGCATAAACCCCTTGTCCAACTACTCTAATCTACTTCTTTTTTCTGAAACATGTTTGGCATTTTCTGCTCTTGTATAAATTGTGTCCTTTCTACTCTGCTCAGCCAAATTCAATCCACCCTTTACAACCCAGCTGAGAATCTTTCTCTCCCTCCATAACTTACCTTATTTCCACAATGTTCTGAACCACTCATTTATCACTTACTAAATACTCATTTATACTAAGTACACTGTCCACAGTGCAGCTAAATCCTCCTCTATTAGATTTTTTTAAGTTTTCTGAGGACAGGGACTCATATGTTTCAGATTCTCCCTTGAAACTAGCAAGGTGAATATTTCAATTGATGATGCCAATATTGTGGGTGGCTCTCATGGCATATCATGTAGCATTAAAAATCCTGCTTAAAAATCCTTTTATTAATATTAGAAATGGCTTATGTTATATTAAGAGACAAGAATAAGATAAAAATTATCTATATTCTGTGACCTTGTCTTTATAAAAAGAAAACATTTCCTAGTTGTCTCAGCGTGGTCCAAGTCAAAGTAGTCTTTTTTCTTGTTATATTTCTGTATTTTATAATTTTCTATTATATGCATACATTACTTTCATGATGATTTTCCTAATTTTAAAATATATACTTTTTAAATTAAGAATGCTGCTTGTGAACTTTCCCCAAATCCTTAGAAAACATTTCCTTTTAAATATAAATACTACGGGACAATATCCAGGAATTACTTCCATTCTTCCATCTCTAATGTCCTTCATTCTCAACTTCTTCACCTGAACTCCTATTCACAGCTTGTTCATTCAGGGAAATTTCTTAATTAATCCCAAATGAATGAATTACTCTTGAATCTTTTCAACCTTGATGTAGCTCATTTTTCATAAGTCAGTCCAATTTACTAACTCCGTAAGTTTTCTCTCTTCTAGAAATCAATCTATTTTAATCTACTTTTTCCCCTACCCAATATACTTCCTTTCTTTCCAGTTAGAATTCACTAAGGAAATACAAACTCAACCCAAGATAAACTAGGTAAAGAGGAGAAGTCTTCTGGAAAATATGATTTGTTATTTTTTATTCTGATCTGGTGTCTTGCTATTTTGCCTAGGTTGGTCTCAAACTCCCGGGCTCAGGGAATCCTTCTACTTCAGCTCCCAAATAGCTGGGATTACATGTGCATGCCACTTGTGCCCAGCTGAAAACAGGATTTTTGATGCATTCTAAAGTTGAATTGAATTAGCTTTACTATTCCTATTATTTACAATTTAACTCCTCCATACTATTATACTATATATATAAAAAACAGTATACAATTATGCTATATATACAAAATTTAATGCCCATACACATTTTTATATATGCAATTATACATAATTGTATGCAATTATACTATATACATATATGTGCAATTTAACTCCCTCATACTAATTTTTATATATACACATACACACACACACACATATATAGAATTCACACTCTTCATTCAATAGGAAACCAGTTCTTGTCTCTCCATCACAATATTCAGAAATAATGGATTTCCACGACTTTGAGAGCCAACAGGTCTTAGGTGAGCTCCTAAAATAATACAGTTCTATGTGGAAAGTCCTCATAAAAAAGGAAGAACTGATCAAAACCATGAAGACCCTTTAACATGATCTGAAAGGTCCTGCATGGCTGGCCCCTACCTCTTTTCAGCCCCTTCTTGCACCGTCTTGCACTCTGCTCCCCCTCCAGATAAGCAGCAGCCACACTCCATGCACAGGAGCTGTGTTCCGTCTCTCCACAGGCTAACGGTCAAGATAGCCTCTCTATTTTCTTCCCAGTCACCTTCTGCTCTCTGCGGACTCTGCTGCCTCCCCTCAAATCTCCCCTTCAAGTACTACTTCAAATACCTCTGGAAAGGGACTCCCTCAGCCTTGGTGAAGGTTCTTTACACATTGAAATAATCAACTCCTCTTTTTAATGTGTAATCACAGACCTATTCCTACAGAGTACTGAGACATAAGAATTGATGGCAAGATTGAGATAACATCCCTTTTGTTTGCCATTTTATACCCAGCACATAGCACACAGTATGCATTCTACAAATATTTGTTAAATAATGAGCAGATAGAAAAGATGTAATTACTCCTCATGCTGTGAAAGGTTCCAAGCACTTAATTATTTTGTTTATGGCTTATTCTTCCTATTCGATAACTCTGTACCACCTTTTCCCAATGCTTCTAATTCCCAGTGTGTTCCAGCAGATTCCTAACAGCACAGTATAGAACAATGTCTAATTTAAAATGTAAGCCACTCCTCCACAAGCTTCCACTTTACGCTACTTCAAGAATAAAGCTTGACCAAGCCCAGTTGCTCACACCTGTAATCCTAGCACTTTGGGAGGCCAAAGTGGGAGGATCGCTTGAGCTCAGGAGTTCAAAACCAGCCTAAGCAAGACTGAGACCCCATCTCTACAAAAAAAAGTAGAAAAATCAGCTGGGTGTGCGGTGCACATCTGCAGTCCCAGCTACTTCGGAGGCTGAGGCAGGAGGATTACTTGAGCCCAGGAGATTGAGGTTGCAGTGAGCTATGATGCACTCTAGCCAGGGCAACAGAGAAAGACTCTATCTCAAAAAAATAAAATAAAATAAAATAAAGCTTAATGGAGAACACAACAGAAAACTATTTAAAAACTATTAAATAATTACTAAATAGCTACTAAATAGTTACTAAAAGCACAGTAAAAAAAAAAATCAAACATTTGCTTTTCTTAAATTTGATGAATCTTTTTTTTTTTTTTTTTTTTTTTGAGAGAGTCTCACTCTGTTGTTGCCTGGGCTAGAGTGCCGTGGCGTCAGCCTGGCTCACAGGAACCTCAAACGCCTGGGCTCACGCAATCCTTCTGCCTCAGCCTCCTGAGTAGCTGGGACTACAGGCATGTGCCACCATGCCCGGCTAATTTTTTCTATATATTTTTAGTTATCCAGCTAATTTCTTTCTATTTTTTTTTAGTAGAGACAGGGTCTCACTCTTGCTCAGGCTGGTCTAGAACTCCTGAGCTCAAACAATCCGCCCGCCTCAGCCTCCCAGAGTGCTAGGATTATAGGCATGAGCCACCGCGTCCAGCCAGTAAATCATTTTTATAAGTTACTTTCATATATCATGAAAAAACTATATAGGTACATTTCAGAGTTCCTTTATCTGTTAAATAAAAATATGACTAAGGTCTCTTTCTGTTTATTTAGAAAATTTCCCTACATTTAGAAAATTTATTTTTAAATTTTTCCTATATTCCTATATATTATAGGCCTCCCAAGCCCTCCCCCTCATCTAATAAATGATATTAGATATATCATTTATTATATGACTACATCTTTTCAGTGTATTTTGACAATACTAAAAACATCATTATAGGATTTTTTTTTAAGGTTATTAGCCTGTTGCAATATTATCAATATTTGGGAGTTTTTTCCTATATGTACTGAAAGTAAGAGTTCAAACATGCAGATAGGCACACATACTTTGTCCTATGAATATTCAAAATCCCAATAACGGATATGAAATATAGTCTATTCACTTATTATTTATTCAACAAACAGATACTAACCAACTATTACATGCTATGTAGTGTGTTAGGTAGCATGGGAAACGCCTGTAAGGAACCTGTACTCCATTAACGGGAGAGAAATGTAGGAAGACATACACAGTATATTAAATATGTATTATATATATCATGCTACTTTGTATGTTGCCAGAAGAGTAAGAATAATAGCAAATATATATTGAGCCTAGGCACTCGTCTAATAGATTATGATTTCATCTGTATCTTATAATATTGCCATTTTATAGATCAAGAAATTAAAATTTTTAGAAGACTAAGTAACTTGACCAAAGTAACACAGCTAGACAGAAAACCAATATTGAAATCCATTCTGAAAGACTTCTTTGTCTAATGAGCCTTCCCATTCTGATAAAAGATTCCCTGCCCTAAATAACCTTGTCTCATAGGTGTTGCTTCTATTTCTGTGTCCTTGGTATCAAATATTACATGTATTCAGTTTCACATATGGTAGATCAGGAAAATATCTACAGGCATACTAAATGGCAACACATGTCAACAACGTATTTGACAAGGTTCCTCATGATAATCTTCTCCATGGAAGAATGGGGAAGTAAACACTGAATGCAGAAACAATTGTAAGGGCTGGGCGTGGTGGCTCATGCCTGTAATCCCAGCTCTCTGGGAGGCCAAAGCAGGAGGATAGCTTGAGCTCAGGAGTTACAGACCAATCTGAGCAAGAGTGAGACCCCTCTTTACAAAAAACAGAAAAATTAGCCAGGCGTGGTGGCAGGCGCCTGGAGTCCCAGTTACTTGGGAGGCTGAGGCAGGAGGATCGCTTGAGCCTAGAAATTTGAGGTTGCTGTGAGCTATGATGACACCACTGCACTCTAGCCAGGGTGACAGAGCAAGAAGCCATCTCAAAAAAAAAAAAAAAAAAACCCAGAAAAGAAAAGAAAGAAACAATTGTATGGATTACTGACCTGACAGAGTATATAAAGATTAAAGATTATAGGATTAGAAGTTCAACCTGGTAGGAAGAATTAACCTACATATCATAGAGTGCTGCTTAACTTTTTATCAAGCAGCATTTATGTATCTAAATGTCAAATATATAGATAACTCAAAGTTAGAAAGGATAATAAATATTTTAGATAAGTATTTCCCAAAGTGTCCCAAGGAACTTAATAGGTGCTGATTAAAGAAAAAGCTCCACATTACAAGTTGGACTAATCAATTCTATATAGACAGAAAGCAACGGCCAAGTGTGGTGGATTACGCCTGTAATCCTAGCACTCTGGGAGGCCGAGGCAGGAGGATCGCTTGAGGTCAGCAGTTCAAGACCAGCCTCAGCAAGAGCGAGACACTGTCTCTACTAAAAAAATAGAAAGAAATTTACCGGGCAACTAAAAAAAAAAAATAGAAAAAAATCAGCTGGGCATGGTGGCACACGCCTATAGTCCCAGCTACTCGGGAGGCTGAGGCAAGAGCATCACCCAGGAGTTTGTGGTTGCTGTGAGCTAGGCTGAAGCCATGGCACTCTAGCCCAGGCAACAAAGTGAGATTCTGTCTCAAAAGGAAAAAAAAAAAAAAGAAAGTAGATTAGTGGTTGCCAGGGGACGGATGAGGATGGGGGTCTGGGGTGGGGAGGAATTGGGAGTGACTATTAACAGGTGGAGTGTTTGCTTTTGGGGTGAAGGAAATGTACAGAAGTAGACAGCGAGGATGGTTGCACTGCATTGTGAATATACTAAAAACCACTGCATTGTACACTTTAAAACGGTGAAGTTTATGTCATGTGAATTCTATCCCAATGGTGGTAAAAAAAAAAAAAAAAAAAAGTTAAAAAACTAAAGAGAACAGTTAACCAATCCAAGTTAAATACGCTTTTTTCTTTCAAGAGAATTCATAGTGTTAAATAAGCTAATGCTAAGCAATTTTAAGTCCAGGTTTATCCTGTATCATCTAAGAATAGTCCTAGTTTATATCTGCAGTCTCTGTTTCATTATTAATAGCATACCTCTCACTCCTAAAATCATACTAACTTGGACCATAAATTATATGATCACCCTACCCTACCTATGTATACCCAACCTCTAAGAACAGGACAGAGTTTCCCAGATACATCTGACCACTGCTATGGTTCCACAGAACATTCTTGAGGAAATGTTGCATTAGATGGCAGAATAAAGGTGCAAAGTCCTGGAAACCCATTATGTCTGAATTTTGAGTTGGGAAGACTAGAATCAATCCCCCATGAATGAAGAATGTGAATTCAAAAATATATTATTGAGAATTTTTATAATAATGTACTACCACTGTTACTATTATTCTAACAGGCACATTTGAATAACATCTTTATTAAATGAATAATAAACCAAAGACTAGAAATCAAATAGAGACAAAATGTAAGGCTCGCACATATCCCTTAAAAAATAAAAGTAAGTACAATATGAGGGAATCACATAGACTTGAGGGGCCTCTTTTTTTTTTTTTTTGAGACAGAGTCACACGATGGTGCCCAGGCTAGAGTGCCGTGGCGTCAGCCTAGCTAACAGCAACCACAGACTTCTGGGCTCAAGCAATCCTTCTGCCTCAGCCTCCCAAGTAGCTGGGACTACAGGCATGCGCCATCATGTCCGGCTAATTTTTTCTATATATATGTTTTTTTTAGTTGTCCAGATCATTTCTTTCTATTTTTTAGTAGAGACGTGGTCTCGCTCTTGCTCAGGCTGGTCTCGAACTCCTGACCTTGAGCAATCCACCCACCTCGGCCTCCCAGAGTGCTAGGATTACAGGCGTGAGCCACCGCGCCCGGCCTTGAGGGGCCTCTTAATTGACAATAAGTTTAACAAATCAATAGTGTGCTATGACTACCAAAAAAGTTGTTATAATCTTAAGTTTAATAAACATATAATAAATAGTATGCAGAATGAGAATTTCAATATTCTCATCCTACTGATCAGCCCATAGCTAAGATATCATGCTCAGTTGTGAGAGACAGTGATGGAATGGAAAGAACATCAGTTTTGCAGTCAGAGAGACAGTCTTGGAATCACATCACGATTCCAGCATTAATAGCTCCGTGCCTGCAGGTAACCCACTGAATCTCAGCTTTCTTGTCTATAAAATGGAGCAATGATACCTACATAGTTGAATTGCTGCCACACGTATGCAAGAACATCCACAAAGTCCTCGCAAACACAAGCGATGAGCTAAATTAAGTGTTAGCTGCTACTGTTACTGTTTTTATTGCTGGTTTCTTACTCTCTTTATGTTTTCTGAATTATCAGAAAAAAAGTAACAAAATGCAAAATCGACATTTTCCTCACCTGTCTGCTACACTCCCTGGCTGTACTTCCTTCACGAAGATATCAACTTCTCCCAGATTTTGCCTTCTAAGGGCCACCACGCTGAATCCAAGGCCTCCAGTTGAAGGCCGCTCTATATCTATGCATTCGATTTGCCGGCCCTAATGAAGGGGGACAAAAAAAAAGTCAATAATGTACATTTAACCAACATACCCTTTCTGCAGAGCTGAAATTGCTTAGCACAGAACAGCTTCTCCTAAGTCATCTCTCTAGAACCACATAAACTCAGCATTTCGGTAATAAATTATTGCTGGAAATCCTCTCCCTTGATTATTTTCAGCAGAGCGTAAGAGGGAGAGTGCAGTGTTCTGCAACCTCAGGGACTCGGAGGTATTTTCACACTTCATTTGCTTTGTGAGATGAATCCCAAACTGGATGAAAACTCCTGAGAAAAATGCCTATTCCCACATTAAGTTCTAAATTACTTTTTACATTGAATTTTCCTAAATTTTCTTGATGCAAAATATATTTTTAAATGGTGAAAATAAATTAGATATATTAAAAATATTCTCGTTTTTAGCCTAAGTTAGAACTAGCTGCACTTTTTAGGATTCTTTTTTAATTCCATTGTGATGAATTAATATTCCTTTTATTTGGTCAATTCAAAAGACTGTGCAAAGGCCACCACTCAAATGGGCTCTACCTGTGACAGCCAAGTATTTTATTGCTTTAGTTAACAACTGGGTTTTAACAGGTCAATGTCATAAACAGAATCAATTAACAAAAGCATCACATAGAAATAATTACTAGTCAAATGAAGGGGATAGAACTATAAAGTCAAAAAAGGAATTAGGTCCAGAACAGTATTTAACTACCATACCTTAAAGAGATCATTTTTAACTTTCAGGCTCAAGTTTCATTTTCATTTTTAGTTGGGGAGGTGAACAAACACAAAACATATCCAAAAATTCAATTTTCTATTATTTAATTTTCAATAGGTATTGGGGCTACAACTAAAATACCCTTCCAAAGGTTTTTCTAGATTTTCCAAAGTATAACAGTTCTAACTCCCATTAATTAATTCTGCTTTGATATAAAATTTAAAACAGTTTCAATTGTGTTTTGTCACTTCTGGCAGACATTAATTTTCCTCCTGTGATCAAAACCAGTAAGAATCTCTTTTTTTTACAAGAATAGATACATGTGTCCAATTGGAGTCAGTGTCTAAAAACTCTCCTTACCACATGTGGATGTAATTTTAAGCCAATTACGTTTCCAATATAGAAAATGGTGTCAAGTCTCCCTATCAATATAAAAATATAAGCAAGAAAAATACACAGTAACACATTTGATGGCAAAAAGAATGAAGATGGTTTTCTTTTTTAACCTAAAACAGGGTAAACAGAGCTCAATATTAACCATGACAAGATATAACTTTACCTGAGCCATCTGTTGAATGACTGAGTTAAAGTCTTCATTTCCCAACTTTGGGGTCCAAGAAGATAACCCAGATACGGTCAAGTTATTAGAGGACCTGTTGGCATTTCCATTAGTAATGGAACCATCTGTGAACACTAACAAACCTTTCCTAGAAAAATCGAAGTTGGTTGAACAATCTGGGGGTACATGGCTGAGCTGTTGGAGAGAAAAACGAGAATCATTAACAGAAATCTATAGATAAGTAATTATTTCTATTTATTAAATGTTATATTTTGCCTATTGCATGTATAATTTACATGTTAAACATAAATATATACATGTGAAAAAATAAGGTGAAGATATATGAATCTATGTGTTCACAAGGCTCAAAATTTTTTTTAATTTAGTATTACAAAATTTAGTATTACAAATATTTTAATAGCTTAAAATTTGTTCTTATTTCCTATCTCTTACTACTACCCCGAGTGAATAGCATCTACACTAACATCTCATTACACTTCATATATACAGATACATTCAGTCATAGAAACATGTAAGACACCAAACTCCTTTGCATTCATCTGTGTATTTCCACATGGGGCCCCTGCCAAGAAAGATGCACAGGCAGTAAATAACAATAGCAGTATTTACTGAGTGCTTGCTAAGAGCTAAGTAATGTACCAAAACCCTTACGTGCATTATCATTGAATTTTTAGAATGGTCTGATGAGATATCATTACCCTATTTTGTGAATGTGAAAACTGAGGCACCCGGGGTGAAGCAACGTGCCCAAGATTAGCAGCATGAAAGTCACAGAACCAATTATTAGTAGGAAGGGGAATCCTGTAATTATGAGGAGGATTTTTTAAATATCACTATAACTGCTAACATAGAATAAAGTTAACATTAAGTGTTAATAGGACCTTATAGAAAAAATCAATACTCCCTGGCTACACAGATTTTACAGTTCAATGAATAAAATATGACTATGTATATAACAACTACAAACTATACAAACATTAAGGATTCTTATTATTATTATTACGGAGTGGTTAGTTAAATCCACTCTTAGTCTAGTAAGACTAACAGATTTGTACTGATCTTTGCCAATTTCAATTACTACCAACAACATTCACTACTGCAATATGGGGCTAATTCTGTGACCAGGGAATACAGAAAGCTAACCTTCAACATGTGAAATGCTAAAATTATGGTATAAATTCTGGTCTAAGCCAGGCACAGTAGCTCACGCATGTAATCCCAGCACTTTGGGAGACCAAGACGGGAGGATTGCTTGAGCCCAGGAGTTTGAGATCAGCCTGGGCAACATAGTGAGACCTCTGTCTCTACAAAAAAAATTTTTTTTAATTAGCCAGATGTGGTGATGCACACCTGTAGTCCCAGCTACTCAGGAGGCTGAGTTGAGAGTATTGCTTGAGCCTAGGAGTTCAAGGTTGCAGCAAGCAATGATCATGCCACTGCACTCCATATTGGGCAACAGAGTGAGACACTGTCTCAAAAAAAAAAATTCTAGTCTAAAGGAAAAATTCACAGAAAGGCATATGTGTAGAGTTTAATCCTTAATCCTTAATTGGCTATAAACAAATCACTCACTAAATACTTCATAGGCAGGCATTTTGGTTTATCAGCAAAAAACTCTTTTCCCCAAATTTTGTTGATTTTACTAACAGCTCTGCTAGATTTTCTCCAATACATTTACAATTCTGCCCAAATTTAATCGATAGTATAGCTAATATTCAAGCTCAGCTTCCAGAAGTGATGATTTTAAAGGAATTTGCCATCCCTGACCCCAAAATATAGAATCCAAGAGAACAGTTAAAACTATTAATTTGCATCACTCTTAGGTATTATGTGTCTTTTACTAATAACTTCACACTATGTATTTAGAGCCGGCAGTCTAGGTAGTATGGTATATGCAGAAGAGGAAACACAGATAAATATTAAAACACCAAGTATACTACCTCCAAGGAACTTCTAATCAGAATATCCATGATGAGGGACAATAAATATTTGATAATTAAGAGATATATGAACAATGCAGTACAAGAGCAAGATCAATTCTTGCTAAATAAGCACTCGTAAGGAAAATATATTTACGTTAAGCACTATTTTATAATTTTGAAGAAAATGTTGAGAATTCTTAAAGTATCTGACCTTTACTTACTTACTTATTTACTTTATTTATTTATGAATGAATGAATGACAGGGTCTCACTCTGTCGACCAGGCTGGAGTGCAGTAGCACAGTCATTGCTCACTGCAGCCTCAAACTTCTGGACTCCAGGCAATCCTCCAACCTCAGCCTCCTGAGTAGCTGGGACTACAGGTGCATGCATGCCACCATACCCAGCTAATTTTTTTATTTTTTGTAGAGATTAAGTCTTGCTATATTGCCCAGGCTTGTTTCAAACTCCTGGGCTCAAGCAATCCTCCCAAAGTGCTAGGAATACAGGTGTGAGCCACTATCCCTGGCCTGCATACTTAAATAAGTACAAAAACCATACTCCAAAGCCAAATACAAGATTTATTATAAACACTTTTAAACTATCCATGCCAGTGTTACCTACAGGTTACAGGTCCCAATACAGTCTCTTTGCTGAACTCAGAATCCTTGAAGATAATTTCTCTATTTCCTGTCTTTCTTTGTTGGTTTGAATACACCAACACAAAACCCTGATGAGTAACTTACTTGCCCCTTCAGTTGCCTGATGGACTGCTGAAGTGTGAGTATCTGGTTGAACAGAGGGCTCCTCAGTGTCTCATAAAACATAGACAGCTTCTCATTCTGCGACGTGTCTCCCTTCTCCTGCAATTTCATTTTCAGGCGATCAAGAACCTGCAGGACCTGCAGTTTGTCTTGGTTGAAGAAGGATAATCAGAGTAAGAGTTAAATCCCATCTTATATTCCATTTTTTAATCATTAATTAGTTTAATGCTAGAACTACACATTGAGTGTACCTGTAGCAGGATTTTCTGGCATTTTGAATTATTCTCTTCAATCACTGTTAAAGAGACCTAGAGAAAAAATATAAAAATACAACACAAATGAATGTTTGAGATGATATGCTAATTACCCTGATCTGGTCTCTATATATTATATGTATCAAAACATCACTACATATTTCATAAATATGTAAAATTATTATGTTTCAATCTTAAAAACTTTAAAAAAAGATAAAATAAAATAGAATTCTATTAAATAAAAACATACAAAAGACAATTTCCATTAGTGTATACATGTCTATAGTCCTATAGAAAAACTAAAGAAAATCTCACGGACATTCTTCATCAAAAGACCACTCTATGAAATTCAAATCAAAACCACAACACAATGCCACGACACACCCACTAAGATGACTAAAATTAAAAAACAAAACAGACAACACTAAGTGTTGACAAAGCTGTGAAGCAACTATCATGCATTGCTAGTAGGAATGTAAAATGGCACAACCACTTTGGAAAATTGTTTAGCAATTTCTTATAAAGTTAAAAATATACTTACTATATGACCCAGCATTTTCACTGATATTTACCCAAGGAAAATGAAAACATATGCTCACAAAAAACCCTGTACAGGAAAGCTCATAGAGTTTTTATTTATAAAATATATAAAAAACTCAAATATCTAATAACAGATGAATAAACAAATAATGGTATATAAATATAATATTCAAAAATTAAGGAAAAAATTATTGATACACAAAACAAGGATAAATATCAAAAATGGTATGTTGAGAAAAAGAAACTTGACCCCAAAAAAGATACAAACTGTATGATTCCATTATATGAAGCTTAAGAAGTGGCAAAACTAATCCACAATTATATATTAATTTACCCAGGGCAGGCTGGAAGGGAGTTGATTGATAACAGGGTTCAGAACATGCTACTCAAAATACGGCACCTTGGCATGTTGAATATTTTTAGCTGAAGGAAACTGAGAAACAGCAGATGCAGGAAGGACTTCCCCTGAAGCAGATCATGAGATCTTCATGTGAAAAGTGCCCCCCCAATACCCAGAGGATAGGAGCATTTTTATTTCCAAAGACAGAGGGGCACCAAGAGGAAATCTGAACAAACAGGCCTTTCCAAGTTTCCCCCAGTCATTACTCTTAGCTCACATCCCTTTTGTCCTATCACATTTTCCACAACTCTCTACTCTTCATCAAACCTGGCATAAAACGCTCAGGTTTAACTGTTTCTTTGGGTCTTCATTTCCTTATGAAGGCTCCTGTGTCACATAAAACTTATATTGAATAAATTTATGTGTTTTGCTTTTGTTAATCTATCTTTTATTATGGGGTCCCAGCCAAGAACTCAGAGGAGCAGAAGGTAAAGATATTTTGCTACACTGGGAAGGGGTTCAAGGGAGCTTGCTGGAGTGATGGAAATGTTCAGTTTTAAAAGGGGTACTGTTTACACAGATGTATACATTTATCAAAATGCACTGAACTATATGTTTTAAATGAGTATATGTTATTGTATGTAAATTATACTTTAATAAAATAAAATTTTAAAAAGGATCCTGAGCTGAAAAAGAACATCCAAATTAAGGGATCAAAAAGATTTTAGAGGAGATTAGAAAAATTCCCAAACTGCACAAATGATCCCACTCTTACTTGTCATCTGCATCTGCAGAAGGAAACCATTCAATATGGCATTCTTTACGGATAATGTTTTTTAATTCCAGGAATTTGCTCAAATTCGCCTAAAATGTAATGTAATTGAAATACAAAAGGCCAACAAAATACTTTGCTATGACCAAAATGATACTTTTACAGTGGGCATTCCTACTAGTGATACACTATTGTAATGAACCATCACAGAAATGTATTATATAATCAAAACTTTTTTATATCAACCTGGGTACAGTGAATGAGATCTTTGTCTTCTAATTCAAGATCGTTAGGCAAGAAAGCATATTAAAAACCAATAAGGGATGTCATTGCATTGATAAAAGGTCCAAGTAGTCCATCCAAATGTTCACTGAATTCAATGGGAACTACCAAAAGAAGTGCTGAATAGAGCATCACAGAAACACTGATATGCTCAGCATCTCAACTGTACAACCTTTACAACCAGCCAGGGACAGGTAACTGTGAATAACAGAAGGGCAGTCACAAATGTACTGTCCTCTCATACAGCAGCATATAGCCCAAAAGGATTGCAAGAGCCTCTTGGTTGTGATTAATACATCAACCTCTCTTACTCAAAGAATACAAGCTAAAACAATAAGATGCCATTTTTTACTGTCAAATGTCAATCTGACATTTATTAATTTATTAGAGATTAATAATAGCCTATACTCCAGATGAAAAAATAGGTGGGAGTATAAATTTGCACAATCTTTCAGGAGGACAACTTAGCAGTATCTATCAATGTATCAATGTTAAATTTGCATTCTCTTTTACCCAGAATTTCTACTTCTGAGTCTCTCCTAAAGAAATACTTGCAAAAGGGCACAAAGCTGGTGAGCAAGGGCATTTACTGCATGTTTAATAGCAAACCTCCTGGAAAAATTAAATTATCAAAAGCAATCCAGCCAGACACAGTGGCTCATACCTGTAATCCTAACACTTTGGGAGGCTGAGGTGGGAGGATTGCTTGAGACCACGAGTTCAATAACAGCCTGAGCAATGCAGCAAGACCCTGTCTCTATAAAAAAATAAGAAAAATGAGCCAGGAGTGGTTGTGCATGCCTGTAGTCCCAGCTACTCGGGAGGCTGAGGCAGGAGGATCACTCGAGCCCAGCAGTTTGAGGTTGCAGTGAGCTATGTGATGACGCCCGCCACTGCACTCCAGCCCTGGCAACAGAGGAAGACTGTCTCAAAAAAAAAAAAACCAAAAAATCCAATCAATCATTAAAATAATAAAGCAGGTCTGAATGTACTGAAAAGGGAATGAGGGGGACAGTTAACAGTAAGCCCGTGGCTCACTCCTACAGCTTAAGGGATTCTCTGCATAAAAGCAGGCCTCCTTGCAAACACACTAAAGGATTTTAATAGATAAGATAGAGTCTCTTAGTTGTCTCTGATTCTAAAATGTCAGGATATATCCGGTCTGTCTTAATTTTTTTTGTAAATAATCCAAGAATTTAGGGATTTATGGGGCACGGTGGCTGGAAAACAGGAGATAATCACAAACATTTCCTATTTGCGTAACTAATGGGGTATAGAACCAGAGATTCCCAAGACAGAGAAGGCTTCCTTTAGGAAAAATGTTCCTGTATATATTACTCAGACTTTGTCTGTTAATCCAAAACAAAAAAAATGTGTTCTGAGGTTGAATTTTACTTCTGTAAACAAATTAAGAACTTCAGTAAAAGTCTGTCATATGATTTCATACCAATCCATAGACAAGTATTTCAAGCATGTTGATAACATGTCCCAATGTAGAAGAAAGTGACATTCTGTGGAAGCTGTGCCTGCTAGCTGGGGGCTCCTCCTGGGAGGAATGCCCCTCTGTGTCTGCCTCCTGCCTGTAGCCTCGGAAGCACAAGTAAGGCTGGAGGTGGGTAAGATTTCACATTCATGTGAGTACGCTTTAACAATCCAACCCTTTGTGTTAACACAGGGAAGTTATCCAATATACACAACTGAATAGGAAAAATGAGTTTCAGAATATGTGCATCATTTTTACATCTTTGTAAGAAAAAAGTGTGTGCATAGATTTCTAGAAGAAGATTTAGAAAGATAGTCAATTTAGTCACAGTGATCACCTCTAGGAAGTAGAAGGGTGGAGAGATTTAAAAATTAGACTTTTTGCTTTACAGATTTCAGTGCTGTTTGAATTTTATTTAAACAGCATGTATTAATTTTATAATTAAAAAAATAGTAAAAGTGACCAAAAAATGAGTGTTAAGATGGCCTAATGAGAAAGCAATACAGATAAGATACAGAGCAAGACAATAACAACACAATGGGATAATTATACGGTAAGGCATATACACGCAATAGCAGAGGTGTGTACCACGTACTAAGAGAAATCATAAAGGGAAAGTGACTGACCCTGCCTCAAAAGTTTGGGAACACTGGAATGAAAATACATCAGAAACCTCCCTCATTGTAAAAGAAAAAGAATGGGGTAAAAAAGTAAAAGTGGATTGACCGTTAGTCCTCATTTGCCCAAGATAGCCTCAAGCCTCAGTCTACCTAGCATCATCATTATTAACAATGCTCCAGTTCACTCTAAAAAGTGTTCTGGTTTAAAAGACATTTGGGCTACCCTCAGTCAGTGTTTCCCAAACTTTAGCATGCATCAGAACCACCTGTAGGGCCTATTAAAACACAAATTGCAAGCCCTGTCTGCCCCCAGTTTCTGATTCAGTAGCTCTGGGGAGGGCCCCAAGAATCTGCATTTCTAACAAGTTCACCTGTGACCCTGATGCTGCTAGCCCAGAGACAACTGAAGAACCACCGCATACAGGTGTACAAGGACATGACTTTCTGCGATAATATGACCTAATTGAAGGTTTTCAGAAGTAGCAGAAAGGGGAAAAAAAGAAGTTTAGATCACTGTTACTGCAAGTGTAGGCTGTGAATTAATGCTTGGCCCACAAAGAGATAAGTACCAAAATTAGGAATAAGCATTTAGAAACCTTCCTGCAATATGGTAAAGTATGTCTATTACACTTAATAATAAAAAACTTGACCTTATATTTTGTATGTGTTTTTTAAATTTCATTTTTCTAATAATTTATTTTATAAAAATATCAGTCCTTGAAAGGTTGGGGAGGAGGGACCCTGATCTTTTATCACTAATACTTCGGGAGACTACTTTGAAAGTGTCCTTGTAAATAATGCTAAGCAGACTAGTCTTTATCCTATAGACAATAGGAAGTAATTAAAGGCTTTTAAATAGAGAAGTATTGAGGACAGGATTTCTATTTTAAAAAGGTAATTCTGGTAATAGTATAGATTAGTGGTCTTTGAACTTTTTTAAACACACATTCCTATCAGTAAAAATATGCAGACCATGCACCTCAATTTATTTTTCATAACTATAAACACATACTACTATACTAACATAACATAAATGTTTTAAAACATAAAATAAAAACTTCATAAGAGTAAGGTAAAAATTAAGAAGCAAAGCTTTATTGTCATCTTCCTACCCTCCCAATGGATCATCCTGCACATTTTGAAAACTACAGTAGAGTATCCCCCAGTAAGGGGTAAGGGTAGAAACGATGGCCATCCAACCCTTTGACTCATATTTAATAAGGCTAAACTATGTTCACAAAGCAGGCCTGGAAAATTCCTGCAATTCCATGGTGTTAGGTAATATCTAGGGAAGGGGACTAATGTTCTAAGATTATATGACAAGAGAAGGAAGAAATGCAAATAACTCTACAACTTGACATCCGGTAAGCAGCACTTAGGCTAGAAGGAACCTATGTCTCACTCACGTTATAGCCATAGGAAATCTTCAGCCAAACAACTTTGAACTATTTAGTTACGAAACTAACTGGGTTTATAAAAGGGAATAGCAAGTTCTTTTAAGACATGGTAAAGCCGAGTCTAACTTGTCATAGATAGGCTACCTACAATCAGTCATAGCCCAGATTTTTTTTTTTTTTAAACACAGTGTCTCCTTGTGTTGCCCAGGCTGGTCTGGAACTCCTGTCCTCAAGCAATCCTTCCGCCTCCGCCTTCTGAGTAGCTGGGATTACAGGTGTGAGCCACTGTGCTGGGAAGCCGAGACATTAAAATGCTACAGCGTTCCCTGTCTTCATAGTTGTATTATTATGCTCAGCAGTTTCCACTCCATTATTGATCAAGAGTTTGTGCCATGAATTTTTCAGATCTGATTCACTGTAGGATTTAATTGAAGGAAATTATTACAATATGGAGGCTTTTTAAAACTCATTTTAGCCAACGTCAATTAATGGAATATTTGAAAAAAGTTGATGCAGAGATAAAAATTTAACTTTCTAAGTGGAGGAAACTTGTTGAAAAGATTAACCTCCTCAGATCAAGAATTTAGGCAAATTAAAAATCCTGAAAAACACAATTTACAGACCCTCCATAGCTCACGAGAATATAACCCCCCTCTGATTTAACAAGACATATGTTACATCTATCTTGAAAATTTGGGAGAAAAAAGTCACTGGCGATCTCTTTGGAAAAGTACAAGTATTCAACCTTTAACTGTACATGTGAATTGGGCAGATCACAATTAGAATGCACATAACTCCCCAATGGAAATTTCCCAGAGCTCATTGAACCAGGTAGTTTTAAGAATCAATGAGCTATCAAGCGTGAATAAGGTCATGATTTCAGAAGTTATTCAAAAATCGAAGTCGACGACCAGCTTTACCTTTCTATTGCTTCCTTTGGAGTGCAAAGCTCAGGATGTGTCTAATTATTATTCCTTTGTCCTCAAAGCTCAGCATTTATGAGCTACTGATTAAATAAAAAACACTCTCCTAGCCAAAGAGCAATAGTGACTCTCCACCAGGACTCCAGATAAATACATTCGCTGCCATGCAAATGCAGACTCAAGTCAGATGTCCTAGCCTTGTCTTCCTACCAAATGACTAAGGCCTTTTTAAACCCCTTGGAATGAAAATACTCTATTTTTGACCACTGACAAAACAGTCTACCACTGGAATTTTAGAAGCAGATATATAAATTCCATAACAATCTTAACATTGGGGCCATATGCCTAAGCCTAGACTATGTTTAAGTCTACCTGACACTGAACATTAAAAAAATGTTGAAATTGAATTTGAAAGATACCATGTTAAACTCTGAATCAGAACTGAAAATTGAGTCAGTTTTTCAGAATAAGTCAGTTGCCTAAATATTAATTTTCTCATTGAACTATTCAAAGTTAATGAATGCATATCAATATTCTGCCTGTAACTTGACCACTTTTGTATGAACAAAGTTAACCTACTTTATGGTATTGTTGCTTCTGAATTCCTGTTGGTGGCAGTTTTCTCCAATGAGCAATAAAAAAACAAATCTGAGCAATTTTCACACTTATGAACCTCTGATCACGTATCCAATCCCGACTGAAAAGACCTCGGTATTCATATTCTTCACTAATGATTAGTTTCCACCTCAAAAATTCTGTTCAATTTTCCCCACATTGCAGACTGTGTGCCCTTAATATCTCTCCAGAAATTATGGTCACGCCATTTTTGGAATGCTAGACTAACTTTTGGACATCCTACCCACCAATGTTCACCCTCCTTCCTTCTGGTCTTTTCCCAAAAACTTTTCATTTACCACTAAATCAACTATTTCTTCATGCCTACTATGTACAATGCAGAGCCAGTCTCTATAACATTATCTCATCTATCTTCCTAACAATATATTATCATCTCTATTTTACAGATGCAGAAAACTCCCTACAATTTTTTAAAAAGGCAGGGTGCTATAACAAAAGTAAACAGAGGAAAGAAACATAGATGATGCTACTGAGGGAAGTTAACGTCATGGTGGAGGAGATCAGACGTTAATGACTTTTTCAGCAGGTAACTACTTTAAAAGTTAGAGGAGAATATTTCAGATTTTAAACAGAGGGAACATTCATCAACCTGACCCTCAGCATTCATATTTAAGTCATCTCCCTCTCCTACCACACTCTATCCTGGACTTTCATTAGAAGCTTCAGAAAATAATTCCAAAGGAGACTACGCAGAAATCCTATCCAGCGCTATTATCAAAGCTAGGCCCATTAATTAGGAGCCAATCTGAAATAAAAACTGACCTGTCCCTGAAAGTCTGTAGACCCTGGCCTAAAAACTGTCTACCAGATCAGGCAACGTGTGCAGAATGTCAAAGCAAGGGCAAGACTCTGGTTTGGTTTGAAGAATAAGACTTACATTAGGGAATGCTCATCTCAAAAAAAATTTCACTAATTTCTTTTAACCATAACACAGCTTCCCAAATGCATGTAATCAATATAGACAGAATTTAAATTTGAAATTCTTAAAACACATACTATTTTAGTTTATAATATTAATGCTTTACAGATTTTTAAACCTTATATAAATCACATCATACCACATATTATTCTTTAGCAACTTGCTTTTTTAAGCTCAACTTTACATCTTTAAGATTTATTCACGATGATATGCACAGGTCCTCCACAGCCACTGTAACAACTACACACATGCCACTGTAGGAATACATACTTTATTCACCCAATCTCCTGTTGATGAGAATTTAAGTCATTTCCTATTGGTCACTAATGCAAAAACAGGATTAGAACTCAATATCTGCTTCAATAATCAATTCTTGAAATATGGGAGATTCTATAGCCTATGAGCTTTGACATCATAGAGTCCTGGGTTCTACCCCTGGGACCAGCTCTGTGTTCTTATAGGCAATTGTTTAAAACTCCCTAAACCTCAGTTTTCTCGTTTGTAAAAAAAGAGTTATAAAAATTACCTCACATTTATAGTTGAAAGGACTACATAATGACTACAAAAGAAACTACAACAAATGGTATCTATTATTAACATCTCTTTTCAATCCCAAAATGATTTGAGATATTTGTGGCTTCAAAAAAACTAATAATTAAATTATTCTAGCTGAGATTTTGCTATGTAATTAATAACATTAATTTCTCTAACTCCTGGCTTCAAAGTGCTAGGATTACAGGTGTGAACCACCACACACTTCTCAGAAATATTAACCGTTATTTTCAAGAAGACTGAACAATAAAATTTTTCACCAATGCAATGAGTACAAGGGAGGGAGTTATGGAGAGGACTGTAATTTAGAGTTTTAAAAGTCAGTTTATAGGCCATCATGGTGGCTCACGCTTGTATTCCTAGCACTCTGGGAGGCCAAGGGGAGAAGGATCACTTGAGCTCTGGAGTTCAAGACCAGCCTAAGCAAGACTGAGACCCCGTCTCTACTAAAAATAGAAAAAAAACTAGCGGGACATGGTGGCATGCACCTGGAGTCCCAGCTACTTGGGAGGCTGCGGCAGCAGGATTGTTTGAGCCCAGGAGTTGGAGGTTGCAGTGAGCTATAAGGATGCCACTGCACTCTAGCTGGGGTGACACAGAGAGACTACTCATACTGAATCCTAACCCAATGCCATCCAACAGAAATATAGTATGGGCCACATATATAATTTAAAATTTTCTGGCAGCTTCACAAAAGGTAAAAAAAGACAGGTAAAATTAACTTTAATAATATAATTCACTGCCCAATATACACAAATTATCATTTTAATATGTAAATAATATAAAAATTAATAAGATTTTTTAAATTTTATTTTTTGTAGAGATGGGGTCTCACTGTATTACCCAGGCTGGTCTTGAAACTCCTAGCCTCAAGCGATCTTCTCATCTCAGCCTCTCAAAGCGCTAGGATTACAGGCATGAGTCGTTGCATCTGGCCAATAAGATAGCTTAGATTCCTTTTTTTCATTTTTTTTTTTACACTAAATCTCTTCAAAATCTTGTGTGTATTTCACATTAACAACAAATCTCAATCCCAACTAACCCCATCTCAAGTGCCCAATGTTCATGTGTACAAATGGTTTACTGTATTGACGGCAAAGTTTTAGCCTATGCCTTTTCAGAAAGATCCCTACAGTGTTTTTAGAAAAGACTTTTGTTTATCAGCTCATAAAGTCTCTATGCTTTTTATCAAAGTAACTATCAGATTGAGAACACTCATAAACTTGAGTTCTTCCCAAAAAAAGGAACATGACTCCATAATTTTTTCTGAATGAAATAATCAGGGTGGAGGAGCAAAGAATAGGAGAATAACGGCTTATAGTTTATAAGACACATTCTTGAACATATTTCCTTTCAACCTCCCCAAATCTCAATCAGGTGGATCATCTACAAATAGGACCAGATTCTGGAGGATCAAAATCAAATGACTTGCCAAGTGTTACATGGTGAGTGAACCCGTTTCCATGTCTCCAATCTCCACAGGCTGCATAGCTGCACAAACGCAAGAAGTAAGTGTGCTCTACATCTTGAGCATCCATCTATGCCAGTGACTAAAAGGAAGGG
This sequence comes from Avahi laniger, assembly GCA_963575035.1. Lineage (NCBI taxonomy): Eukaryota > Metazoa > Chordata > Mammalia > Primates > Indriidae > Avahi > Avahi laniger. Next base: position 655 of record CAUYSK010059711.1, on the reverse strand, counting down.
TATCACAGGCACTAAATTTCTCCCCATTTGGAGAGCCTCCATTTTTACCAGAATCTAAAATGGAGGCTTTAAAAAAGGCATCCAAATCTCCACAAGAAAAAAACATAGCAATGGTCATGCAAATATTAAGGTAAAATAGTCCTGTGTCCCAAAAAACTTACAAATTTGATGGCCGGGCGCGGTGGCTCACGCCTGTAATCCTAGCACTCTGGGAGGCCGAGGCGGGCGGATTGTTTGAGCTCAGGAGTTCGAGACCAGCCTGAGCGAGAGCGAGACCCCGTCTCTACCAAAAATACAAAGAAATTAATTGGACAGCTAAAAATATATAGAAAAAATTAGCCGGGCATGGTGGCACATGCCTGTAGTCCCAGCTACTTGGGAGGCTGAGGCAGTAGGATTGCTTGAGCCCAGGAGTCTGAGGTTGCTGTGAGCTAGCCTGACGCCACGGCACTCACTCTAGCCAGGGCAACAAAGTGAGACTCTGTCTCAAAAAAAAAAAAAAAAATAAAATAAAATCAGCTTGGTACTGGCACAAAAACAGAGCCATCGACCAGTGGAACAGAACTGAGAACCCGGATATAAAACCATCCACATATAGCCGTCTAATCTTTGACAAACCAGACAAAAACATACACTGGGGAAAAGAATCCTTATT
>CAUYSK010059704.1:0-24023 GCA_963575035.1 Avahi laniger | reverse complement strand
AGGCATGCGCCACCATGCCCGGCTAATTTTTTCTATATATTTTTAGTTGTCCAATTAATTTCTTTCCAATTTTAGTAGAGACGGGGTCTCGCTCTTGCTCAGGCTGGTTTCGAACTCCTGAGCTCAAACAATCCGCCCGCCTCAGCCTCCCAGGGAGCTAGGATTACAGGCGTGAGCCACCGCGCCCGGCCAGGTCTTTGTTTTTTAAGGACAAGTATTTTTGGGGGGAGGGGAAGAAAAAAATGGTAGGAAGGAGGGGGAGAAGGAGGAATGGGGTGAGAGAACCCGTGAATGCACACCACTAAAACAGGGAAAGAACGAAAAACAAATAACTTGCCTCTGGACTCCACATGGAGGAACTGTCTGTGGCATAGGAATCTTCAAATCCCCGGTTATTAAAAGCTGTCTCCATCTCCAAGCTGCCCTCTGTGGACTGGCGACTGAGGCTTCGGGCCTCACCGGACTCTTGGTGAGATGCGCCATGGTGCCTGGTAGCCACTCTCTCACACGGGGACTGTGCATGAGCAGGGATGGGGTCATCTTCACAGTGAGACAGATTCTCAGAATAACTCAGTGGGCTGGCTCCATCCAAATCTAAATTTGCAATAAAGAAACTATTTCAAATGCATTATTTTTAAACACCTTTTTATGTAGAGAAATTGAGCAATTGCTATCACAATAATCAAGACCACAAAAACAAAACGTATATCAATAACACTTGCAGAAACATAATTCCACCCATATAGTCAAGGAGGCCATTAATTCATCATCTGGGGTGCAAGAAAGTTTAATACTTTCTCATCTGAGTATAAATAATGTATATTTATGTTAGAAGGATAAATAACCACAATAGCATTTTGTTGGAACTAATGACCTCAAGACTTCAGGAATAGATCTAGAAAGCAAAAAGAATCATCTATTATGGAGACCATCGGTTTCCTGACTCTACCATTCTTCCACATGCGCTCTAATACTTTCTGCTCAGAAGGCTTCAGTGGTCCTTCCAAGTAAAAAGTTCTCTACTTGATTCATGGTAAGAACACTGGTCAGATGATCCGAGTCTAAATCCTGGTTCTGTCTTAAGAACTTGAATAATATTCAAACTCTCTGAATCTTTGTTTCCTTACCTAAAAAATAATAAAAGCCATCAGAGTCCTTGTGGACCCACGAAATAATATCCACTCGGCAGATAGCAGGCCTTCTATAAGTAATAGCCTTGCTTACCTGCCTGGCCTGAACTGGCCTCATCCAACCCATCAAACTCCATTTCCCACTGCTTCCCAAGTCACCATCAGGCTCAGGAAAATGCTAACTGTGTATTCCAGTCACAGAGCTGCTCACACCCTGCCTTCCTGCCTTTCCTTCCAGTCTATACAAAGCCCCAACAACTCCTGAACCTTTCCTGACTCCTTCGGACTCAATGCTTTCTCTCTTGGTACCCCAATCCCCATGTATCCCTTTCCTCTCCTTCCATGTCAAGATTTCCCTCAGATGGTAAGGAAAACTGGCAGGTCTTCCTGAGCAATAGCCTTCACTGTGATTTGACCCCCACACCCAAAGAGCAGCTAAGGATCTCTCATCTCTTTGGCCTCCTGTCTCCTCCAGCAGCTTCCATCCCAGGATGAGGGAAAATTAGAGATTTAGATAGGACGAGTGAGTGGGATGACAAGGCATATGTCATAAATTCAGCTCTTACATACACACTACATGGCAGCAATTGTTTCCCCTGTTGGCCTTATAACCTCAGCTAGAACACAGGCTTCTTGAAGGTACTCAGCCACATGCATCTACTGAGTAGTCTTTGCCTCCCAGTGGGTTCTCACTAAACTTTCAAATAACTTATAAAGTCTAGGCAGGTAACAAACATTTGAAGCAGTCAAATGTGCAGCTTATAGGAGTGGCGGTGTTGACAGTGATTTATCAGAGAGTACATGACCCATCTATAGTGAGAATTCAAACTTAAAAGATATATTATCACCCTACGCGGACCACATAAAAACCTCTTTAGGCAGATGTGGTCCATGGGGCACAACTTCTGACTCCTGATTTGGGCTTTGCAAAACTACAGCAGGCCATTGAGAAGTTCCCCTGTCTGCTTTGTTATCCTTAATAACACAGTTCAGGTCCCTTGGAAACAGTTTCATTGGACACCACAAAATTTTTACATTCACACCTTCAGTTATTTGGCAAACGCACTAAAAATAGGACACACAAAATGATAGAACAAGGAAAAAATCCACATGCAAAAACCTACAACATAAAGCAGAATTTTCTTCCAACTCTCTAATTAGCACACCCAATCCTCACATACATGAACAGTAAAATGTCCTATTAAACAGTGGGTCATCCATCAATGTGTGTAGCACCCAGCAGGATTTCAGCACAAAATCTAACTTTGCCAAGAAATTACCCCCATAAAATTGTCTCATGACTTTAACTCCTACAGTGATAATACCTAGATCAGTAATAAGGGAATTTTCAAAAGCTACATTAAGCCTTGAGAAGCTATTCATAACTGAGAAACATAAGAACTATATTAATGTAACAAACCATTTTCCATGACAGACAAGCAAGGAATGAATTTGAAAAGCAAATCTGGGGTACACGTTGCAAGGAGCAGGAAAGTGAAAGGTGATTCACCTCCACATTAAGCAGTCTTCTTATGTCTTTAAATTACAGAAATTCATGTCACCTTAAACACATGCCCAGAAGTAATTGCCTGTTGTCAGAGAAACATATCCTGGCTTCTTAGAAATAACAGGCCATAATTGTGTCACATTAACCAAATTTATTTTAACAGAGAAATTCTTCAACTTGTTTAGTCCATATCCCACTATGATAGAATAAAACCCTATAATTGGCCAGGTGTGGTGGCTCACGCCTATAATCCTAGCACTGTGGGAGGCTGAGACAGGAGGATTGCTTGAGGCCAGGAATTTAAGACTATCCTGAGCAAGAGTGAGATCTCGTCTCTGCAAAAAATAAAAAAAATTAGCTGGGTGTAGTGGTGCATGCCTATAGTTCCAGCTACTTGGGAGGCTGAGGCAGGAGAATTGCTTAGCCCATGAGTTTGAGGTTGCAGTGAGCTGTGATGACACCACTGCACTCTAGCCGGGGTGACAGAGCAAGACTCTGTCTCAAAAAAAATAAATAAATAAAAAATAAAAAAACTATTATCTAATTGCTTTCTTCCAGGCTCTGGACCACTTCTTACAAGGAAAAATATTCAATTGTGAACAAGCTGTGGAAAACACCTTTGGCGATTTCACGGCCACTGTCTCTCCAGGCTTCCTTGCTGCTGGTATAAACAAGCTACCGTTAAGTTGGCAAAACTGTGTGGATAGTTTAGGCGCATACTTTGATTAACTGTACTGCTTCTTGTTTGAGATATAATAAACTACACTTTTGATTTGAAATTGGACATTTCAGATTTAATGACCTAATGTTATTCTGTAGCCTATCTTTCATGCCTTAAAGACCTCACCCCCAGCCTCTGACCCAGACCACTTAGATCAAACTCTCATTGACATTATCGGGAACATAGTGATAATTAATGTGCAATAATACTAAATCAGATACCCAGGACAAAAGAGAACTTGCTTGGAATATGGCTCTGATAACCTCACCGTTGAATCTAGAATGAAGAATCTCACTTAAAATGAAACATGAGATAACTGACCATTAGTCCATTCATGTTTCAGATTTTAATGGGATTTGGACCTCTAATTTCACTGTTGAACACTTTTGAATGCATTTTTAAAGTGGAAGAATTGTCCACAATTAAATTTGACCTGAGAAAATTATGTTTGTAGTAAAACAAAATAGCTATATAAAGAAAGAACAGGACAAAAAAATCCTCTCTGGGGTACACATTTAATATTTTATCATTCTTTATCACTGAAATAAGTCCACTCATGTAAAGATGAACAAAAAGAAATGACAGAAAAACATCAAGCAATAAAAACTACATTAACATTGCCATGACATTTGATAACCTAAAATTTGGCACGTAGCTACTTTTATGAAAATCCTGCTGATTTTCTTCAAAATCTACAGGTAATTCATTCAATGTGGTAGACTTTTTCCTCTCTCCAATAGAGAAAACTTTACTTTTCTATCACTCTCTCTCAAAAATTCAGAATTACCAGTTAGGACAAGAGATGAGTTACTGTTCATTCCCGGAAGGGGAAGGGTGAGAATGGTTGTCAGAACATCGGCCATTTGTGTAAATCAGAAACCAGACACTTGGGCTTCTGGGAAATGGAGCCATTAGCTTTAGGATTAAACAAGCTATTCTCAGGGAATCAACTGCTAATAACTTTCATTAGCTAACATTTACCCTGTCTGTGGAGAGACAGGAATGCTGTGATGTAATACGAGAGAAAGAAAAGCCAAGAGAGGGAGTGAGGAAATGACATAGGGCCAGCGGCCACTGATACTGTGGTTTGGTTACATAAGGCCTTTATTTATTAGCTTACCTTAGGCTAAAAAGAATAGCAATAAAATATGTTATGTTGCCTATGTCAGTAAGTCAAACTACGTGATGGATAGCAAGTTAGTACCGCCGAAAATTAGGCTTCTCTTTGTTAACGCAACCTTTTCCTTTGTTCTTTTTCTCCTTGTCCTGTTCTTACCCTCAAATCAAAATTTCTTCTGTCTCCTCTCAATTTCTGCACTCTTTTTCTCTGTCTAGTGTTGAAAACATGGAACATCTACCAACTCTGCCCCCATTGGTTTGACTGATCACATACCCAAGAGGAAAGAAGGAAAAGATTAGAGAATTCAAGTTACTGAGACCAGTTCACGAAGGCAGACAGTGTGACATTTTCTCTAGCTCTGCACCAAATATACTTCACAGACCCTTCCCTGTTCCAATGTCTGTGTCTATTCAGGGTTCTGGGCATAAAGGATCAGAGAGATGCCTTGCACTTTGCTTAGAAACGCACTCAGAAATATTGTACATCTATTTACATCCTCTCTCCTAGTTATTTAGTGTAAGCGTTGGAAAGGGAGGAGGATCCTTAACAAGGCCCAGCCACCATCACACGCTGGCCCTACGTGACCTTGGAGGAGCCCTCCCCTTTGTGAAAAGTAAACTTAGGGTGATGATACCAGAAGATGACATAAGACCTGATGCTTATCTAATTCTCATGCAGGTGGGGAATGTCAGAAACTGCAGGGACTGAGAGGAAGGATGCAGGGGCATGTGTTGTTTTTAAAAAGCTACTCATTATTATTACACTACATATTTTTATTTGGAAGGTAAAAAGTACCTATTGCTTTAATAATATAAACTAATTAGAAGCAGCACTTCAAAATATCTTCTGAGTTATACAGATATATGGAAAATGAACTCTGTATGATTCCAAATGGAAGAAGACACGCAAAATCTCAGTGTCAGTGGACAGGCATGTGAAATTTTTGAATTTAACAAAAGGGAACAAGATTTTACAAAGCTCGATAAATCCCGTTCTAGTCATTAGTGTTCAAAATGTTCCAAGCAGTGACGTACAGGGAAGGCAGGAGGCCCCCAGGAATTGCCCGCTTTCAATCCATTTCCTCTCCCAACCTCCTACACGACAGGCCCCCTGGGGGCGTTAAAGCAGCCCCTTTGCCCCACCCCAGCTGCTGCCTCCTGTCTCATTCTTTCCTCTATGGACTCGCAGATGCAGAGTGCAGTGGTCCAGTGCCTCTAGATAAAGAAAGCGTGTTGTGCAAAGAATACCTTCAGAGGCAGACACTTCTGTGCTGTCTTCTTCGCAGGTAGACAGCAAACGGCTGAATTTCAGTTTCTGCTCCAATCCAGTCTGCTTTCCTTTCTCAGATGCTCCTGAACGGAAACTCTGGGACCGGGACACGGAAATCTCAAATTGTTTGATCACCTCCTCGTCGTTGTCGGAAGACGTGGATAGCTCTTCATCATCCCCAAAGCTGTTAACTGGGAGCAAACAAGAGCCATGAGTCTCCCATGTGGCCCATGTGCTCCAACACAGACACAGACAATCCGGGAAAACAGAAGAGAAGAACATGGACAATTAGTTTGGATCAAAGCACACTCAAACTGGATAGAAAAAATTTAAAGCACTTTAGAAACGCAAATGCGAGCCCGAAGGGATGAAACAGGAAAAGAAAAGCTCATGAAGGTAATTAGAAATAGAGTATATGGCTAGAACCCAGGAGAAATCACTGGGACACCCATAATCGACATAATGGGCCCTCGTGTGGAGCCAGGCAGCCCAGCTGATCTGTCACGCCGCTCAAATGTGTTCACAACTGGGACCACAACGGGTATCAGCACAGTTGCCTTCTGTGCAGTTCTAGTCAATGACAATGGGATATACGCTCTTCCTCACACCTCATTTATTAAAACACAGAGCCAAGCCCCACTTTAGAGGAGAGAAATTTGCAACTAAGATTTTCCAAAAACTTCCTGGTTTTGAAAGGAGACTCATTCTCTGTGTTTTAACTGGTTTATACTAGAAATTTTCCGCGTCTTTCTCAGCGTCAACAACCCAACCCAAACACCGTTGGAATTACTGGTGTTTCTTTGAGGTATGGGATACACATAAAGAGTAAAATAGCTACTACAGAGGAGCAAATTAACATTTCTATCATCTCACATAGTTACTTTTCTTGTGTGACAAGAGCAACTAAAATCTACTTACTCAACAAAAGTCCTTAATATAATACAATTTTGTTAACCGCAGTCCTCAGATTAGACCTCTAGGCCTGTTTAGCCTACACATCCACTACTTTGTATTCTTTGACATACATCTCCCTGTTTCTGCTCCCTGCTCAAACTATTTTTTTGCTTTTGTATATTTTATCTTTTCCTTTTTTAAAATTCCACATATAAGTAAGATCATACAATATGTTTCTTCTGTGTCTGGCTTATTTCATGAAGCATAATATATTCCAGGTCCATCCATGTTGAAGCAAATGGCAGGATCTCCTACTTTTATAAGGTTGAATAATATTCCATTGTACATTTATATACCACATTTTCTTTATCCATTGGCCCATTGACAGACACTTAGATTGTTTCCATATCTTGGCTATTGTGAATAAAGCTTCAGTGACCACGGGAGTGCAGGTATCTTTATGAGATGGTGATTTCATCTCCTTTAGATGTATACCCAGAAGGACTGCTGGGTCCTATGGTAGTTCTAATGTTAATTTCCTTAGGAACCTCCTAAATATTTTCCATAATGGCTGCACCAATGTATACTCCCACCAACAGTGTTCTAGGATTCCCTTTTCTCTACACTCTTGCTAACACGGTTTACCTTTGTCTTTTTGAAAATTGCCATCATAATGGAACACCCTTTGAATTATTCAGATATTTTCCCCATGGCCCCAGCACACTGGCCCTCTTTCAGTTTCTCCAGCATCTGGGATTGTTACTGCATTTGATATCCTTGTCTTGCTTGTTCCTCCTGCCTCCCTGGATATCTACATGGCTGGTTCCTTCGTATCACTCAGGTCTGTTTGACTGTTACTTCATCCTAAAGGCTTCCCTGATCATCCTCCCCTAAGTAGCTTTCTTCATAGCACCAATCTTCGTTTCTCTGTTCTATCCTGTGATTTCCATGAAAATGAAGATACTGCCTGTTTTATTAACTGATGTCTCCCTGTTATGTGAAACAATGCCTACTGCACAGTAGGTGCTTAATGAATTCTTGTTAAGTGTTGAATAAATTGGTGAAAACCCAGTATTCTCCCAAACCTGAATCACACACACATACACACACACACACACACACACACAATGTTCCCTGTGTTTGGAATACTCTTCTCCAGCCCCTATAGACCAGTGAAGAACCTAACTCATCACTGAGGTCTCAGCCTAGACATCACTTCTTCCGTAAAGTCCTTCCTTGATCCCTTAAATCAGGATAAGGGCTCCTTCCATATACTATAAAACAGTTCTCTTTTCTCCCTTGTCAGTGCTCCAGCCCACGTCGTGGTAGCATTTACCTACCTAATTGCCAATCGTCCCACCTAACCTGCATACACCACGAGGCTAAGGGGTACCTCAGACTGCCCACCTTTGCATTGGGCCCTGTCTCTGTGCCAGACACACAGCAGACTACTCTGTAAATATTTGCTGAATGTGAATTGGAAACTATAAATAATGAGGAATAATTTTTAAATCATTTCCTCCATCTGTCCAAAAGTCACACAGTGATTTCAGAGAAGAATATGGTTGCTCGTTCACAGATGGGTCCTGAAGATCACTTCTGAATCAGAAGCTAAGAGGAAGTAAAAAGCCATATTTCAAGTGAGAGAAAAATACTTCTAAACACCAACCTGGTCAAAACATTTATTCTCAGGCTTGGTTAAGAGCTGACATTCCTGCAGTTCTTTGGAAGACTAGTAATAATAACACACATTTGCTGAGCACTCTCTATGTGTCAGGCACTGTCCTAAGTTCCTTATACCCAAAACTTCTATTATTATTTCCATTTTCCAAGTAAGAAAATTGAGGCAGAGAGAAGTACACAACTGGCTGAAGATCGTTTTGCCAATAAGGGGTAGAACCAAGATTTAAATGAAAGCAGACCGTCTTTGGAGCCCATGTTTCTAACCACTATGTCAGAGAACCAGAGAGGGGTGGTGCAAAGAACTCTTACTCACATTAACCAGCTGAGCTCCTGTGGCCAAGTCCTTTAACCTCTCTGGCACTGTTTCCTGGTTTTTGGATCATTTAGGTCTAGATTATTTCCTGACTCTTTCCTAGCTCTAAAATTCTTCAACTCCAAACTTCCTGCCAGGTGTCAATATTCAATGTTTCTCATTTATCTTTTACGGAGCAGTTAGTCTGAGAAAATAAGAGCACATCTTTGTCATCTCACTCAATTCTATTGGCTATATCCAGCACTGTGGTAGGACCTGAAAGCCTAAGTGTCAGAAGAGACTAGATTTTCCGTTAATACTCCAATAAGCTGCACAAATACCATCCCACCAGAAAATCACCACAATAAGCAGCCTCTTCATGCCTCCATGTGTTGAGCATAGCACTCTGGTATAGTAGGGACCATTGCATATGACAGAGATCCAGAGATAACGGGAGCAAATTTAAACTTCCCCTGCCTTTACAGTATAGGACCAGCTAAGCACCTTGGAGGTAGTCAGAGGATACATACACAGGAAGGTTCCTTGGATTACACACCCATTGGAGCTGTTTCCAACTCTGATATTTCATTCTAATTTGTATTTTTAGGTCAGTTAAAAATTAAGTAGCCATAAGTCTTCCATTTCAAATAAATGAGTCATTGCATGGATATTTCCCCATCTATAAAATTAATAATTAGAATTAATTAATTTACTAGCAAATGGCCCTTGATTTTTTTTCCTGTGAGTCATTGATCAATCACAGAGCAAAGATTCTCCTCACTTTATACAATAATCATGTAGTAATTATAACATTTTCCATATACTAAACATATATTGTATGCCAAGTACCTTCTTGGAACTTTGCATAAACCCATTTAATCATCACAGTGACACCAGGAAGTAGGAATTATTATTATTCCCATTATATAGCTAGGAAACAGAAAGGTTAAGTAACATGCCATAAGGCAACAAATTTAGGAAATCAACTAGAACTTGAACATAGCATCCATGTCCTTAGCCACCACCATGCATATCATCAGATATCACTGCATCAGGAAACTAGAGCCCAATCTAGCTTACTCTTCAGAGTAGAGTGAGAGGGGGCTCTGCTCCTTCCATCCCTGCCAGGAGGCTTCTTCCTTCATAATGGGCAAGAGTAGAGCAGTGAGAAGGGCAGTTGGTCCTGTGGGTATGACCATACAGAAGGAGGCTGCAGTATAACTGGCCTGTGGCTCCCCATGGGACTATAAATTCAACTGCACATGCTATTCTAAGCCTCACTCCCCAGGGCCCTCAGGGAATTCTCAGTCTAAAAAGGAAATCTGCGATCTCTCCCAAAAGCCACTGAGCACCAATGGAAGTCAATAGTGGTACTATTACAATAATAACAACAATCCCTTATACAACATTTATCATGTGTCAGGCATTGTTCTAGAACTCGACATATGTTAACTTATTTACTCCTCACAATAAACCAAGAAATAGGTGCTATTATTATCCCTATTCTGTGGATGAGGAAACTAAGGCACACCGAGTTTAGTAACTTGCCATAGTCATAATAATTTACAGGCAGTGGTCCAAAATTCAAACCCAGGCTGTCTTGCTCCAAACTCCAAAATCCATGTTATTGATAACCCATCATACTCCCTCTATCATCTGCTTTCTCAAAGAAAAACTTCTTAAATCTTGGGCAAAATTGATGCAAGTGTGTCTTACTGCTAGGAAAATAAAATCTCATAGGTTGGGCTGGAAAGGATTTTTCATGACCATCTACTTTTCACGAGCATCTCATTTTCACATACAGAAACCACAGCACAAAGAGGTAAAGTGATTTGCCCATGGTCATATCAAGCCAGGACCAATCCCAGGTCTCCAGTGTTCCAAGTCAATGGCTTTGCCAAATCATTTTCCAGACTCTCTCCCAAGTGGTTTTTGATTTTTTCTTTTCAGATTTAAATTTTGGTTCTTACCTGTTTGAAAGAACCCAGCTACTTGCCTAGTAATGTGTCTACATAAAAACTAAGTAGCTGATCTGGATTTTGTTCGACTTAATCTTTGAAAATCACAAGGTCTCATCTAAGTTGCAGCACTTATTTCACAGATAAGACAGTATTTTTCTGAAGCACCATAGAAATACCAACTTCAAATACCTTTCGAGCTATGTACCTAGGAAATAGTTCAGTGGAAATTTTTATTAAAATCATCACCCTTTCATCCAATTAAATTGCTAATATGACAGAAAAACAGTTACACAATTATCATAAATATGGATCCATCTTGAAGTTGAAAGATTGTTCATTTCGCTCACAGAATTCAGACAGATCTTAGATACCACCTAAACCTTTACCACCAAAGAGAAGTCAGACTCTCCTGCAATCTAGCTAACATGTGGCCCCCTAGCTTCAACCCTTTATGTCCCCGCGCTGCTGTGGGCTTCTTGCCCTGGCAGCGAGTTCACGTGACAGGCAGAGAGAGGAATCTGACAACAGCCCATCAACACAGAGGCCCTACTGCAATAAAACTAGAGGGACCTTCTAATTTTTAATCAATTTTTTTCTAGTTTAAGGAGGGATGGAGCAAATTCCATCTTCATCTTCCAAATAGAGAGGAAGGGGGTGTGCTCAATGCGACAGAAACTGTTGGATGTGGCATCAGGCAAGGCTAGAGTGGTTAAGAGAGGAAAATGTAGAGTCAAGCTGCCAGAGTTTAAACCCTGGGATCTTTCATTTGCTATTATAGTTTGTGATCTAAGCAAGTTCCTTAATCTCTCTAAGCTTCAGTGTCCTCATTCTGATATTCCTTATCTTTAACATTATTGAGAAGACTAAACGAGATAAACCATGTAAACGTACTCAGCATAGGCCTGGCATATGATATACTCAAAAACTGTTTAACTGTTATTATTATCGTCCCCCATCACGTCATTGCCCTGTGTGGAAACCCTTGTATGCAGCCTGGCATTTACATGCAAAGGAAAGCCTGTGCTTGAGAACTCCCCATCAGGGTTATTGCAGGGGAAGGCTGGAAAAAACAAGAGCTGGGACAGGAGAAGATTAAGCTGATAGTGTGAGTTGTATTTCCCACTCTACCTTACAATCCTTCTTCCCGAGCCCGGAGGTGGAGTGCTCTGTAGGAGTTAACAACACTGCCTGGAAGTGGGCAGTGCATAACACCTGCTGATCTTGTAGCTTCTTTTAAGCTACACAACTACCAACTGGTGATGCAAAGGGAAGATTTCTTGAGCCTGACTGCTGCTATTTTACAGATGGAGAAAAATATTATAAATGATCAGTGAAGCTCTGAGCCTATTAATTCCTTCTCACCCACATAGGAGCAATTAGGTGGAGGTAAGCATTGTTTACATCTTATAGACGGGCAGTGGAGACAGGTGGGGGTGAGTTGTGCTCAGTGGTGCATACCTGGGTGCAGCTTTTAACTCCAACTGCAGGAAATCCCTCAGAAATGAGCTCTCTCAATTGCCCACAGCAAACGTCTGCCTGTGGTGGCTGGATAAGGACAAGAATTCAGTTAAAGTGAAAAAGCAGAAGAGAGGTCAAAGCTGACAAATGCCCAAGTCAGATACTAGGGAAAATGGCCACATTTCTAAAAGCACAATTCAGCCATTCTTGGACTCACACAGGTTAGGAAAAGATTTTTATAATCATCCAGTCTTGATTTTTTTTTTTTCAGATTATACCCCATAGAGGTCTAGGGTTCGCCAAAGGACCTTCAATGCCACTGCAGACGTGGAGGTGTGGATGGATGCTCTGCACCCTCTACGGTCAGGATGTTTTGCTTTAAGATGGTTTATATTTTTATAAAATTATCCTGGGAGAAATTCAGGAGTCTGACACTTTAAAGAAATTTGAAAAACATTGATATAACCCAACTCCCTCAATCTACAGAGTAGAAACTGAGGCCAACACTACTCAAGAGACTTACCTATAGTCAAATAGCTAGTCAGTGGCAGAGAAAGGATCAGCATTTGGTTCTCCTGTGAACACCTGTTTTGCCACCCCAAACCTTGGATGAGATGTTTTCACAGCTCCATTTTATATATGAACAAAGAGATGGCACTTGTAATAGTTAAATAGGAGTGAGTCAAATAGAAAATCCTTAAATTAGTAACATGCACTATAGTATTGGAAATAAGTAAGTTACAATATTGAGAATTTCAGTTCTGATAATTGCAGAGTGATTCAAACTAACCCTTCCACAAATAAAAATTGTATATTCACAAGAAAAAATTGTGAACCAACTATTTGAAGGCATGGAGAGTGAGAAAGAGTAGTCAGAAACTGGAGAGGATCCACTTTTTGAAAGAAGGGAACACAAATACATACACACACACACACACACACATACACACTTTTACACCTACTAGTTTTTTTAGTTGCTCTAGCAACTACTGACAAGGGGGTGTTAACAGCTCTTTTATTTTGAATTTTGTTTCTCCTTTCAGTTTATTACTTTTCCTTCATATAGTTTGAAGTCATGCTAATAGGTGCATATACATTTATAATTTTTTTAGTCTTCTTGATGAATTGACCACTTTATTATAAAACATACTTCTTTATTTCTCGCAATATTCCTTGTCTTGAAGTTAACTCTGCCTAGAATTAATATAACTGCACTAGATTCTTTATGCTTACAGTTTGTATAACTCATATTTTATAATCCTTTTATTACTTCCAATCTGTCTGTGTGTTTATATTTAAACTATGCTTCTTATAGCCACCATATACTTGGGGCTTGCTTTTTTATTCAGTTTAACAATCTCCACTTTCAAATGGGATATTTATTTCATTTGCATTTAATGTCTGATTATTGGGTTTAGGTATGTCATTGTTCTTTTGTTTGTGTTCTACATGTTGCATCTGTCTTTTCATCTTCATTTGCTCCTACTGATTTAGGTATGTGTGCATCACCTATTTTCTTAGTATTCAATTCTGATTCCTCTACTAAATTTTTAGCTATATATATTTTCATTTTCTTTTGTCAGTGGTTGGTCTAGAGATTACATATACATCCACAGTTTATCACAGTCTATTTTGAGTTTGTATTGTATTACTTCACAACACTTATACTTTGCATTCTATCACATTATACCACTTTAGAATGATTTATACATATGACAGTATAAATCATTTACCTCCCCTCTCCTTTGTGTTATTGTTACCTCATATTTCACTTCACACTTTTCAACTCCAGAATGCAATATTACCTCTGTTATTATCTCTGTAGCTTGACATAGAATTGCTCACCATGTATAATTGAAAAGAGTGTTCTACAGTTGTTGGATGCAGAGTTTTGTAAATATCAAATAACATCAATCTCTACACAACTTTTACAGAAAGTAGAGGAAGAGAGAACACTTCTCAATTCATTTTATGAGGCCAACATAATCCTAATACAGATGCCTTTGACAAAGACATCACAAGTATAGAAAATTATATGCCAATATCCCTTATGATCATAGTTATAAAAAAGCCTTAGCCAAATATTAAAAAATGAAATCCAGTAATGTATTCAAAGGATCATATATTATAAACACAAAAGGCTTATCCTAGAAATGCAAGGTTGGTTTAAGACACTAAGCTCAATTGATATAATTCACCAACTTAACACAATTAAAAAGAAAAACCAAATAATCATCTCAATGTTGGCAGAAAAAGTTGCTGACAGAAATTTAATGTCAATTTTTGATAAAAACAAACAAACAAACAAAAATCTCAACATACTAGCAACATTTCTCAATCTGTAAAAAAAGGGGGGGGGGATAGGGATCCGCTAAAACCCTATAGCTAATATCAACTATGAGAACTACTTAGTGAGTTTAGCAAAGTCATTATATAAAAATAAATTTCATTTCTATATTCTAACAACAAATTGAAAATGAAATTTTCAAAAATTCTATTTAGAAGATCATCAAAATGCACTAATAGTTAGGAATAAATTTAACAGAAGGCATTCAAAACTCCCATGCTAAAAGCAATACAATATTACTGAGAGAAAATAGAAAAGCTCAGTATCGTTAAGATGTTAATTTCCCCAAATTAATTTAATGCACTTCAAACTAAAATCCAAACAGATCATTTCTGTCAAATTTGACAAGTGGACTTTAAAATGTATAAGAAAAAATAAAGGACCTAGAATAGTCAAAATAATTTTTGAAAAGAACAAAGTGAGAGGACCAATCTACCTGATTTCAAGACTTATTATAGCAACATTAAGTCAAGATAATTTGCTATTAACAAAAGGATAGGCCAATAAATCAATGAAACAGAACAGAGAGTCTAGAAATAGCCCCAGACAAGTATAGTCAATTATTTTTCACAATGCTGCCAAAGTAATTCAATGGAGGAAATTAAACTCTTTTTAAAACATGATGCTTGAACATATAGGTATCTATATGGGAAAAAGGAGCATCAATCCTTATCTCACATTCTGTTTGTATGTGTACATGAATAAATTAATCATAAACTCAATTGTAAAATTTTCTCTTTCACAGCCTATATTCATATTTTCAGGAACAGTAAAATCTTAAACTCTAAAACTCCTGGGGAAAAAACACAGGAAAAATCTTTGCTAACTTAGGATAGATAAAAGTATGAACCATACCAGAAAAAAAGTTGAGAGGTTGGACTGCATCAAAATTTAAAACTTTTGCTTTTTGAATGGTATCATTAAGAAATGACAATGCAAGCCAAAGACTGAAGGAAAATGCACATGTCAGAAAAAGAACTTCTATCCAGAATATATAAAGATCTTTTACAACTCAATAATAATACAACTCACTACAAACAACCCAATAAAAAAATTCCAAACAGACACTTCACAAACTAATAGTACAAGTGGCCTATAAACAAATGAAAGATGCTCAACATGAGTAATTGTCAGGATAATACAACTAAAACCACAATGAGATAGCAATACAATTTTTAAAAACTGAACATATCAAAGGAAGTAAAACACCTGGAGTCCTCATACACTCCAGGTGAACGTGTAAAATAGTACTTTTCAACACTGATTGGCACTTTCTTAAAAATGTAAACATACATTTGACCATGTAACCCAGCTGTAGTAGATATTTTCCTAAAAGAAACAAAATCACATGTCCTCACAAAGGTGCACAGAAGCTCTATTTGTAATAGTCAAAATCTGAAAGCAACCCAAAGTTGCTTCCTGCAACATGTAAATAGATAAACAATCGATAAACCAATTGTGGTATATCGATACAATGGCATAACTCCATGTATATAATATCCTAGAAAATTAAAAATAATATATAGTGATAGAAAACAGATGAATGGTTACTTAGGATGGGGTTAGAAAGAGGGATGGATTACAAAGAGACATAAGAAAATTTTTGGAGTAATGTAAATGTTTGTTTTCTTGACTGTGGTGATTGTTTCACAAGTATAATATGTCAAAATTCATCCAATTGTACACTTAAGTGTGTGTAGTTTCTTGTATTTCAATTGTTTCTCAACAAAGTTTTTAAAAAGTGGATTGGAGTAAAGCTGTATCTCATAGCAGCCATACCTCTTCCCTGCTGCAAGGCGCCAAGGACCTCCCCTTCCTGACTCAAATATTCCCAACACTGAGCCATTTCTGTGCGGTTGAGAAGGCTCAAATCTATAAGCCAATGAGGTCTAGAATTTGTCTTCCCGCTCTAAACCTAGGAAAGAAGTTTAAGGGCTCAAGTACCCACAAATGGAGCATTTCTCTAATCCCCGCTGTATCCACCTGGGAAATTCTTCTGGCTTTCCAATTTCTATTCCGAGCTCCTAGATCAGCCTTGAAATCCAGCCCACGGTTTAGCCCTTATGTGACCCCACCCCTGTGTCTCCAGCTATTGGACCCCACAGCCACTAACCAAAGTCAAACCTAACTAATACAGACCATGCTGCCACAACCTGGGCCCTCCTGTTGTCATATTCAGCCCACATTATCTGTGCCCTTGAGAAAAAGTGTTTGCCCCACACAAACAGCCCCAAGCTGTCCTTGCATCTCTGGACAGGAATGTGTGTTGCTGATTATTCACCTAAGAGATCAGTCCTTTATCAAGGCCTCCTCTGGCCTCTTGGAAGCTTATTTCCCTCCCCCACCAGGCCAAACTCAACCCAGATAAGAGAAAAGGCATCATGAAAGTATTGAGGGGTGGAGTGATTGGTTCTGACTGTGGGGATCACAAAAACCTAAACCATAGGTAGTATTCTGAACAGATCCACAGCTGCACTCAGATTCACTGGGCCCTCATTTCTCATTACCAGGACTCTCTCATGTACCGTTGTTTTCCAAACATTTGACTTTGACAACGACTCTAGGCTGTTTCATCACTGCAACAAGACTCACCTGGACAAGAGCAGGCACTGAGCTGTCAGCCTCCCCTACTCTTCTAAGCTCTGCTCTCTAATTTGTATGCTTCGTACAAGGGAATTTCTTGATAGGACCCAAGTGTTATGTTGTTTTCCTACTATGGTGGCATTTACATACAAATTAATGGCCAAGACTATAATTTACTCTGCTGAGAACTGAGGTGACCTGATAATTAAATTTCTGCACAGGCAGAGAAAACACAAAACCAGAATGGTTGTTCTTGCTTTTTTCTCCCCTACTCCCAATATTTCTCTATCACTCCAATGAATCCTTACAAGCAAATGTCAGTCAACATTTTAATAGGCAATTGCTCTGATTAGGAAGATTTTTTTAAAGATCCCATTGCCATGGATATTAAAACGAAGGGCCTGGGATGTGTAACCAAGGCTGAGAAAGACAATGAACAGCTCTTTTGATGCAAATATTGTGAGTTTCTGACTGTCTAGCTGTTCAGTTCATTCACTAGTCTTCCCAACCCATGCTGTAAATCACCCTAAATGCAATTTCCAAATTACTCTTTTATCTTACAAAAGAGCCAAGTCAAGCCACAGTGATGATTTCTATTAGGCAATTTCAAAGTCTCCTCAGCACCAAATCTATAGTAAATATATCCAAATGTATCGTAACAACTGAAAAGAAATAGACTGAATATTAAGAAAAGACTCAAATAAGTAACAGCTTTTTTAGAAGAAAAATAAAAGTCATATTCCCCCAAAAGTCATACAGTCCCTACATCAGATATTCAGCTGTGGTGTGCATACATAAAACAGCAGCCCCCGAATGATGTCCCTGATAAAATCTACTAAAGAATAATTTTTCTCCATTTGTAGAAATTTAATGGAAAAGATTTTCTAAATGTTCAGTTTTCCCCATACAGTTTTTATGCCTTGGATGCCTGTTATCACATACATGCTGACAAGAACAGGCAGGTAATAAAACCTGTGAATATTAACAAAGAAACTTGGAAATAGCTAATCATGCTTCTTTTTCAGCTTGTTTTGTCATGGACATGCATATTCATGGCTGTAACTATTATATGGTTTCTGTAATCTAGTCATATTTTCCACTGGTAAAATGGTTTCTGATTCATGATGAAAATAAATACATTAAAATTTCATGGGCTCCTACAAAAAGCATCTCAATTTTTAGCCATTCAACCACCTAAACAGGTCTGACACCATTGAATTAGAAATTGCCCTTGGTGTAACAGTATCCCTTGTTCCATCCATTTCCTTAACTGCCATGCAGAGTTTCCCTTCTATTATTTTCCTTACTTACATTTTCCAAATGGGTTTATGTAGTTGTGACTCCCCTAACACCTTGAAGGAATTTGCAGTCTTAATTCATACTTCTCTAGTCTGTTCCCTTAGTGTTTAATATACTATTAGAAATAAAGCAAATGCTTCAATAGTGAATGAACAGAGGAACTTCAGAATTAGTACAATACTGTATTAGGGTTCTCCAGAGAAATAGAATCAATGGGATATACACATGTATGGAAAGAAATTTATTATAAGGAATTAGCTTATGCAAATATGGAAGCTGAGAAGTCCCAAGATCTGCAGTCAGCAAGCTGGATACCCAAGAGAGCCAGTGGTGTAGTTCCAGTCTGACACTGAAGGCCTAAGAACCAGGGAGCCAGTGTTGTAAGTTCCATTCCAAGGGCAACAAAAGACTGTCCAATAACATCTCTACTGTCCAATAACATCTTCCTTATTATTTCCATCTGAGACCTCATCAGAATGGTTTTACTTTTCTATCAACAATCTGTACATGATTATTCATGAATTCTCTTAAGAAGACTGATGTTTTCTCTATAGCTCTCCTCTTTACTTTCTGAGCCTCTATCAGAATCACCTTTAAAAGTTCCTTCACAATCATCTTGGCTTCTTCTACCATGTACTTCAAAATTCTTCCAGCCTCTACCCATTATCCAGCTCCAAAGCTGCTTTCACATTTTTAGGTATTTATTATAGCAGCACCCCACTTCTCAGTACCATGCTGCTATATCAAAGTACCACAGACTAGGTACTTTATAAACAACAGAACTTTATTTCCTATAGTTCTGGAGGCTAGAAATCAAAAATCAGGGTGCCAGCATAGTCAGGTTCTGGTGAGGGCTCTCTCCTGGGCTGCAGACTGCTGACTTCTCATTCATGCTTCCAAGGCAGAAAGAGAGTTCACTAGTTCTTTTGCCTTTTCTTACAAAGACACTAATCCCACTCATGAGAGCTCCACCTCCATGATCTAATTATTTCCCAAAGACCCCATTTCTAAGTACCAACACATCAGGATTAGGGTTATAACCAACAAATTTGGGGGAATATAAACATTTAGTCTATAATACCCCAAACACACAGAAGACAATACACAAGAGGGATTAAACTAGCATGAAGAGGGATGGAAAACAATCAAAGAATACACGGTAATTTCAAGGATATGTGGAAGATTTACAAAACTTAACCATGTATTAGGCCACAAAAGAAGTTTTGAAAATACAATTAGAACACATTCTAATTTCCATACCATTAGAAAAAAACAAAAGACTCTTTAAAAATTATAAAAATGCTTTTGGAAACCAGAAACCACATTTTTTAAATAATTGATGGGTCAAAGAAGAAATTATAATTGGAATGATAAAATATTTATAACTGAAAAATAATGAACACATGACATATCTTACAATTGTGGGATATAGTTAAAGTGGTACTTAAAGGAAATTCATGGATTAATTTAATGTATATATTAGAAAGCAAGAAACAGATTGAAAAATTAATATAAGTGATCAACTCAAGATGTTATCAACCAATAGTTTAAACCAAAGCAATACACAAGGAAGAAATATAAAGGATAAAAGCAGATATTAATAAAAATATATGAAGAAAGCATTAAAAAACTAGAGAAGATAAAAACTGCATTTAAAGATAAGCCAATAACAAGACTGAGACAGAGATTAGAACTACAGATGCAGTGGACATTTAAAAATCATAAGAGGAAAAAAATAAGTTTGAACGATTTTAAAAAGAAAAATAGAAAACATATAGATCAATAACCAAGCTAAAGAAATAAAATTTAGAAAAAATATTCCAAAAAAGGCTCATCACATTCAGATGGTTTTATATGACTTTTTCCAACCTTCAAAAAATAAGTAACTACTCCTTTATGTAAGCTGTTTTACAAGGAAAAACTTCCCATTTCATTTTATGAGGATGGTACAAACTCAAGATATGTAATTTACACAGTAGATTAATCTCAATATGATTCTAGCTGCAAATATTCCAAACTAAACAGAAGCAAACAAAATTTATAATGTATTAAAAAGAAACACAATTTTCCCTTGGTATACGCAGGGGATTGGATCCAGGACACCCTAATACTCAAACTCCCGCATACTCAAAGCCCCACAGTTGGCCCTGCAGAACCTGCATGTACAAAAAGTCAGCCCTTCCTATATGTGGGCTTCAAATCCCAAGAATACTGTATTTTCAATCAGCATTTGGTTGAAAAAATCCATGTATATGTGGACCCATGCAGTTCAAACCCATGTTGTTAAAGGGTCAACTACACATCAAGAATAAGAGCTGATAGCAGACATGCAAAGAAGTTTAAATATCAGGAAGGTCTCTTAAATGTAACTAATCTCATTAATAGGTTAAGGATGAAAAACATATAATCATCTCAATACATGGGGAAAATCATTTTTTAAAATTTCAACACCCATTCCTAATAAAAACTCCTATGAACTAGGAATAGAAGGAAACTTTCTCAATCTGAAAAACAAAATCTACCAAGCACCATACCTGACAGTGAAACTTTAGCATATCTCAGAGACAGTTTAAGAAAAGAATACTTGTTCTTATCACTTCCTTTTAATACTGTACTGGAGGTCTTGGAAGTATTACAGGACAAGAAAAATAAGTGAAGTACATGGATTAGAAAGAAAGAAATAAACTTTCAAAAATAGGACTTTCTATGTAAAAAAAATAAATAAATAAATCCAAGAGAAACCACAGGCAACCTTTAAAACTGTTAAGTGTTCGTCAAGGGGACTTCTGCCTCTGATCAAAATGGAATAATCAGTACCAAATTTACCCTCCCACATGAAACTGGTAAAAATTTGAGCATAAACAATGGTTCTCAAGATACTGAACATTAGGCAACAAAAAACAGGAATTCCCGATACATAAGAGATAAGTAAGATAAGTCCTACGATTGCCCAAGCTGACTGCCTAGAGAAAATTTCCAGGCCACAGCTCAGAGAAGGGCACCTCAAAAAAAGCTGGTGGCCTCCCGAATTTGAAGAAATGAAGCTAACTGTCGAGAGAGGTCAAAAATGTGAGAGATCACAAAAACAGTATTGAAGAAGAGAACTACACACAGAGAGGACTCCAGAAATCTGTAGTATTTAACTATTTAGCTGAATACTGAGTTCCTCACACATGTGAGGAAACTATTCAAAGCCATGGAAAGAACCACTTGAAGTGACTGGAAGGAACAGTACCCAGAGCCCACAGAGAGACAGGAACGGGGCTTATTCCAGCTAGCTAGAATGAAAACCTCATAATTAATGGTGCATTGGAGTAAACTATTCAGAAGGATTTTGCCTCATTAGTGAAGAACAATTAGTCCTCGATAAAACATTATTTCAGCCCTTCTTAACAAAGCTTAAAGCAAGACCTGAAAGAGGATCAAATTGCCACCACATAACTTAACCACGACTCAGGAAAAAGCTGAAATACACACACACTCACACACACACACACACACACCTCTAACATGCAACAAGGTAAAATTGTCAATGTATGGAATCCAATCCAAAAATTTCTAGGCATTCAGAGAAGCAAGAAAATACTAATACTTGACTTTGGAAAAAGTCAATCTACTGAAATGGAGTTAGAAATTACAGAGGGAATAATTAGTAGGCAAGGACATTAAAATAGTTAACGTACCAGTATTCTATATATCCAAAAAGCTGGAAGAAAGGTTGAACATGATAAGTAAAGAGATGAACGTTTCAAATGAAGTTCGTGGAGATGAAATCTAAATAATGTAAAATATACTGATTGCAACTGACAGCAGATTTGGGCAATACAGTGAGCTTAAAAATATAGCAATAGAAAGCATCCAAAATGTAATGCAGAGAAGAATAATCACTGTAAAAAACATGAAGAGAGCACCAGTGAGCAACAAGAGCATAATATACATGTAATGGGAGACCCTCAAGAAGAGAGGAGACAGAAAAAATAAATAAATAAATAATGGTCCAGAGTTGTCTATATTTCATGAAAATTATAAACTCACCAATTCAAAAAGCTCAACAAAGCCTAAGCTTAAGAGAAATGGTGAAAACTATACTAGAGTACATCGTAAATGCCTTGAAACCAGTCAAAAGTGGCCAGGAACAAAACAACACAAAGAATAAACACTAATACAAATGAACTATGGACTTTAATTAATAATAATGTATCAACATCAGTTCATCAGGCCAGGCACAGTGGCTCATGTTTGTAATTCTAGCACTTTGAGAGGCTGAGGCGAGAGGATCACTTGAAACCAAGAGTTTGAGACCAGCCTGAGCAACCCAGTGAAACCTTGTCTTTACAAAAAATAAAAAAAATTAGCTGGGCATAGTGGTGTGTGACTGTAAGTCCCAGCTATTCAGGAGGCTGAGGCAGGAGGATCGCTTGAGACCAGGAGTTTGAGGTTGCTGTAAGCTACGATGACACCACTGCACTCTAGCCCAAGCAACAGAGGAAGACCCTGTCTCAAAAAGAAAAAAAAACAACAACAACAAAAATTACAACAACAACAAAAACATCAGTTCATCAGCTGTAACAAATGTACCACACCAATCTAAAATGTAGGGGAAATAAGGCAGCAGGAGACAGTTTATGGGAACTCTTGGTACTTTCTGCCTACTATTTCTGTAAAGCTAAAACTGCTCTAAAAATAGTCTATTATTTTTTTAAACTAGCCAAAGGAAAAAAAGATACTTTATGTACATAGGAACATGGATAAGGATGACAGGTGATTTCTCACTGTGAAATCTCACAGCGAAGCAATATTTTTTAAGTGCTGAAAGAAAAAAACTGACAGAATTCTATACCCAGAGAAAATATCTTCCAAAAATGACCAAAGGCAAAATAGACTTTTTCAGAAAGAATTCATCACTGTCAGACCTGCAAAACAAGAAATGTTAAAGGATGTCCTACAATAAAAACAAAATTACCACATATAAATCTGGATCTACAAGAAATGAACAGCACCTGAAATCACCATGTGTATAAATACATAGAGACTTAGGTTCTTATTATTAAAATTTCTTTTTTAAATGTGCCAAGTTTTATGTATGTGTTGTAGCAGACAGATATTAAATTTGATGCCCAGCATTTTTCTCTTTCTTTCAATAACAACATCCTGGTTTTCTTTTAGGTAACCACCCCTCTCCAAATCTCATTCCATGAGGTTTGGGTGAGACTGACCCCATGTACCTTTATTTTAGGCAAATGACTCAAGCCTGGCCAATAATAGCCAGCCTGGGGACTTTGCTAGAAGTATTAAGAAAGAGCTCCCTCACCCCTGCAGGGGTGGTGGGACACAAACCCATATCTGCCATCACCTGGGGAAAGCCTAAGAAAGAAACTAACACAGAATCAAAAATTGTGGATCCCTGATACTAATATCCTCTGTGAACTGAAACAAATCATTCTTGTAACCAGAACCCACTGGACTTTTCACTTATGGGAGCCCAAAAAATTGTGTGTGCGTGCGTGTGTGTGTGTGTGTGTGCGTGCGTGTGTGTGTGTGTGTGCGTATGTGTGTGTAAGTAACACGTAGGCTCTTTCTGACTCTGCAGTGCATAAACACAAAGTCCCAATGCCAGGTGTGCCATTCCTAAGGTTCCAAGGGCTCTGAAGTCCAGACAATTAGCTGAGCTTCAAAACCAAAATGGCAAAAAAGAAACAAGAATCAACATGAGACCCAAAAGGGCTTAGGCCCCTTTGAATTTGGTTTCTGTCCCTTGA
>CAUYSK010059703.1:0-19296 GCA_963575035.1 Avahi laniger | reverse complement strand
TGCTGTGGTGTCAGCCTAGCTCACAGCAACCTCAAACTCCTGGGCTCAAGCAATCCTTCTGCCTCAGCCTCCCGAGTAGCTGGGACTACAGGCATGTGCCACCATGCCCGGCTAATTTTTTCTATATATTTTTAGTTGTCCAATTAATTTATTTCTATTTTTAGTAGAGACGGGGTCTCGCTCTTGGTCAGGCTGGTTTCGAATTCCTGAGCTCAAACAATCCACCCACTTCGGCCTCCCAGAGTGCTAGGATTACAGGTGTGAGCCACCACGCCCGGCTGAGAATTCTTTATATATTCTAGATACTAGTCCTTTTTCAGATATATCGTTTGCCGATATTTTTTTTCCACTATGTAGCTTGTCTTTTCATCCTCTTAACAGGGTCTTTCATGGAGAAAAGTTTTCAATTTTGATGATATTTACTTTATCGATTTTTCTTTTTATGGGTTGTGTTTTGAGTGTCAAGTCTGAGAACTCTTTGCTTAGCCCTAGATCCTAAAAATTTTCTTCTGTGATATTTTCTAAAAGTCTTATATTTTACAATTTGCATTTAAGTCCATGATCCATTTTGTGTTACTTACTGTAACTGTGAGACTTAGGTCAAGATTCATTTTTATTTTTATTTTTTTTACCTATGGATGCCAATCACTCCAGTACCATTTGTTTAAAAGGTTGTCTTTACTGTATTGAATTGCTTTCACATTTTTGCCAAAATCAGTTGGGGTTATTATATGTGTGGGTCTAATTCTGGGTTCTCTATTCTGTTCCATTGATCTAGATGTCTCTCTCTTTCCAAATACCAAGCAGTCTTGATTATTGTAGCCATATAATAAATCTTAAAATTGGGCAGACTGATTCTTCCCTTTGTATTCTTTTTCAAAATTGTTTTATGAGAATTGACATCTTTACTACGTTGAGTTTTCTAATCCATGAATACCATGTCTTTCCATTTACTTAGATCTTCCTTCCATCAGTGTTACACAGTTTTCAGCATATAAGTCCTGTGCATGTTTTGTTACATTTATGGTGAAGTAATTTATTTTTTTCTGAGCAATTAAAATGGTATCATATTTTTAATCTTGGTGTTCATATGTGCATTCAGTCTTCCCTAATTAAATATAATGTCAGCTGTAGGTTCTTTGGTAGATGCTCTCTATCAAGTTGAGGAGGTTCCCCTCTATTCTTATTTCTTCTGAGAGTTTTAAAAATGGATATGAAATTTTATCAAATGCTTTTTCTGCATCAATAGATATAATCATGTGATTTTTCTTCTTCAGCTTGTTAATATGGTGGATTATATTGATTGATTTTCAAAACATTGAGCCAGTTTTGCATTTCTAGAATATGCTTCATTTGTGGCATCATATACAATTCCTTTTATATATTGCTGAATTCCATTTGCTAATATTTTGTTAAGGACTTTTACATCTACATGCATGCAGCACATTGGTGTGTTGTTTCCTATTTTTGTCCTTTGTCTGATTTTGATATCAGGATAACATTAGCTTCAAAAAATAAATTGAAAAGTATTCCTTCCTCATCTATTTTCTGGAAGAGATTGTATAAAACTGGTATCAATTCTTGTCTAAACATTTGGTTGAAGCCATCTGGGCCTAGAGATTTCTTTTTTGGGAGTTTTAAAATTATGAATTCGATTTCCTTAATAGTTATAGGATGATTCCAATAAAATTCTATTTCATACTGAGTTGTGGTAGCTTATGTTTTCTAAGAAATTGATCCATTCTGTTTAATTTATGAAATTTATCTGTGTAGAATTGTTTATAGTATATCCTTATTATCCTTTTGATGTCTGTAGGGTTCCTAGTGATATCTCCTGTTTAATTTCTGATATTAGTAATTTGTGATTTCTCTCTTTTTTCTCTGTCAGTTTTGCTAGAGGTTTGTCAATTTTATTGATCTTTTTGAAGTATCAGCTCTTTGTTTCATTGATTTTCTCCGTTATTGTTTTTCAATGTTATTGATTCTTCTCCTATCTGTATTATTTCCTTCTTTCTTCTTGATTTTGGTTTATTTTGCCTTTCTTTTTCTAGATTCTTGAGGTAGGTCATCTATTTGAGATTTTTCTTTTCTAATGTACGCTTTTAGTGCTTTAAATTTCCCTCTCAGTACTGCTTTAGATGCACCCCACAGATTTTTATATGCTGGATTTTCATTTTCATTTTCATTCAGTTCAGTGCATTTTTAAAAATTTGCCTTGAGACTTCCTCTTTGACCCTGGCATTATTTAGAAATATGTTGTTTAGTTTTCAAATGTCTAAAGATTTTCCTGTTATCTTTCTATTATTGATTTCTATTTGGATTCCATTATAGTTGGAAAATATACTCCGTATGATTTCATCTCTTTTATATTATGTTCTATTTAATTCTGATAAATTTGTCCTATAGCATAGGATATGGTCTGTCTTGGCATATGTTCTATGGGCACTTGAAAAAAAATGTGTTTTCTGCCGTTGCTGAGTGGGATGATCTATAAATGTGGATTTATATCACTTCACCCTCCCCCATTTATATGTTCAATATCCTCTCTTCATACACTGCAACAGCTAGTGCTGTAACTTTTGCTTCAACTGTAAAATGTGATTAGAAAACTCAAGAGAAAAAAGAAAGCCTATCCTGTCTTCCCATATTTTTGCTTACTGTGTTCTTTCTTTCTTCCTTATGTTCCAAGATTACTTCTTTTATCTTTTCCTTTCTGTTTAGAGAATTTCCTTTAGCCGTTCTTTTAGGGTAGGTCTGCTTATGACAAATTCTCCAGTTTTCCCTCATTGTAGAATGTCTTGATTTCCCCTCTATTCCTGAAAGATATTTTTTGCTGGCTGTGGGATCATGGGTTGCAGTTCTTATCTTTCAGCACTTGAAAAATTTTATTCCACTTTCTTCTGGTCTCTATGGGTTCTGATGAGAAATTGGCTGTAATTCAAATTGTTTTACCCTATAGGTAAAATGTCTTTTTTTTTTTTTTTCCTGGCTGCTTTCAAGATTTTATCTTTGTCGTTAGTTTTCAGAAGGTTAATTATGATGTGTTTTAATGTGCATGGATTTCTTGAGTTTATCCTGTTTGGGGTTCACTCAGATTCTTGAGTCTGTAAGTAGATGTCTTTTGCTAAATTGGGGGAAAATTCAGCCATTATTTCTTTGAGTACTTTTCAGTCCTGTCCACTTTCTCCTCTCCTTCTGGAACTGTGATGACATGAAAGTTAGATCTTTTGCTATGGTTCCATAGATTTGTATTTTTCTGATGACTACTGATGTCGAGCATCTTTTCATGTGCTTATTAGCCATATATATATATATCTTCTTTGGAGAACTGTGTATTTAGAGGCTTTTCTCATTTTTAAATTGGGTTATTTGTCACTTTATTATTGAGCTGTAATATCTTTATATGTTCTAAATACAAGTCCCTTATCAGATATATGATTTGCAAGTATTTTCTTCTATTTTATGGGTTGTCTTTGTACTGTGAACTAAAATAAAATCTTATGGCTTCCCCACCCCCACTGGCTGACTGAATGGACCCCCCTCTTGGCCAAGGGGATACCCTAAGACTGAGTTGCCAGCCATGGGAAGAGAGGTCAGACACATCTCATTATGCTCCCTCCCTTCTTGGAGATATCCTTTGTAATTCATTAACAGCCTAAGGCTATGCAAGACAAACGTGTAGGTCCTCAATTTACACAACAAATATATGGCTAGTAGCTTGTCTCTGATTAACAGACTTCCTTATCTTAACTTAAAATATTCCAAGCCTTTAGACATAGCTTCATTTCTTTAACCAATTACAAGTCAAAGAGTCTTTAAACCCACCTAAGCCACACACTCCCTTCTCCCCTCTGAGATGTTCCACCTTTTCAGGTCAAAGCAATGTACACCTTCCATGTATTGATTTATGACTTTACCTGTAATTCCTGTCTCTCTGAAATGTATAAAACCAAACCGTAACCCAACCACAGTGAGTCCACTTGCTCAAGGTTTCTTGGGAGTGGCTCCAGGCCATGGTGCTCAAATTTGGCTCAGAATAAACCTCCTTAAATTATTTTACAGACTTTGGCTTCTTTTTCTTTAATAGTACTTTCTCGATGGTGTCCTTTGAAGCACAAAAGTTTTTAATTGATGCTGTCCAATGTATCTATAGGAAACCATTGTCTAATCCAAGATCATAAAGATGTCTGCCAATATTTTCTTCTAAGAGCTTTATAGTTTTAGCTCTTATACTTAGATCTTTAATCCATGTTGAGTTAATTTTTGTGTATGGTATGGGGTAAGTGCTCTGACTGCATTCTTTTGCATGTGCCTGTCCAGTTGTTTCAGGACCATTTGTTGAAAAGACTACGCTTTTGCCATTGAATTGTCTTGGCATCCTTGTTGAAAATCAATTGACCATAAAGGTGAGGGTTTACTTCTGGATTCTCAATTCTATTCTATTGATCTATGTGTTCTTATAATATTTTTAACCTCCTCAGGATGAAAGCCATGCCACATTCATCTTCATATCCCTGGCCTCTGTAAGAGTTTGGATAAATGTAGATAAATCTACATTTACATACATAGGTATGTTAGTTTGATAGGGCTTTCACAACAAAATACCACAGACTGGGTAGCTTAAATAACAGAAATTTATTTTCTTACAGTTCTGAAGGCTGGAAACCCAAGATCTAAGTGTCGGCAGCTTTGGATTCTCCTGAGGACGCTCTCCTCGGCTTGCAGACGGCTGCCTTCTTGCTCTGTCCTCACATGTCCTTTCCTCTGGACGCACATATTTCTGACGTCTCTACCTCTTCTTAAAAGGACATGAGTCCTGTCGGACTAAGGACCCACCTTGTGACCTCCTTTAACCTTCACTGTCTCTCTAAAGTCCCTATCTCCAAATATAGTCGCATCGGTGGTTAGGGCACAGACATATGAATTTTGGGGGACACAATTCAGTCCATAACACTAGGTAGTGTCTGTTGAACTGAGTGGAAGGCAGGAGTGCTTGCCTGACACTGGTGATGAACAACAGGCAGAGAAATGAGGTTGCCACAGCTGGGTGTCAGCTGCTTGCAATGCCCCAGCACGTTCCCCGGCAAGTACAGGCCAGTCTGGGAAGTTAGCCTGACTTCCTCGGGTCATCTGAGGGCCTGGCGGGTACAAGAGGGCTGTGTGAGTGGTGGTTGTGGTAGGGAGAAGTTGATCTGAGAGGGCTCCTCTGCAAGAGGGTGGAGAGACATGTGTGTGTGTGTGTGTTGCGTGTGTGTGCATGTGTGTGTGTGTATGTGTGCTGCATGTGTTCAACGGAGAGTGTGTGCAGGAAAGCATACTCCCAGGCATCTGAGAATGCTGCAAGGGTCTGGTGACAACTGTCTTTCCTGCAGTGATTTCTGCCTGTTGTTACTAAACAACTGGTGTGAACATACATGGGGCAAGGCAGGACACACAGAGCTCCCCACCACAGGTGAGGCCCCTTTGCAGAGAGGAACCTATAGTGGAAGGACACCCAGCACCTCTGTTGCACTCCTGGGTTTCACTTAGGCTTTTATACATGATCCATCTTCTGCTCTGCTGTGGGCCTGGGGTGGTGGGGTCCTGAAAAAATACTTCACAGAGATGCAGCTTCATCACGTTTATAATAGAGTTCATGAAATCCTTGCCCACAAAAATGTTTGCCTGTAACTTTTTAACCCATGGGCTCATAGAGAACCTTGACATCCACTCTCAATGGGGAGAACAAAAGGAAGGGGGAGGGGAGGTTGCCAGGGTGAGAGAGGGCCTGAGCAAAAGAGGATGGGAGTGATCATGCACAAGGAGCCTCCACACCTCCCAAACTGGGGCCAAGGTTGTGTTAGTATTCTTGGTGGAAGCCCAGACAGCATTCTTGCAATGCAATGATATCAGAAAGCTTAGGAGTAAGCAATAATGATAGCTTTCATTGACCAAGTCTTTAATCTCACTCACTGTCTTCAGGAAGTTCAAGTCAGGGGTGGGAATAGAGTCAGGCAGGAGGGAGGGCTCCGCTCAGCCCAGCCCACATGCAGAGTGGGCATGGCCTGGCACTGAGGTGTGTGCACATCAAAGCCATCTGTCCTCTGCACAATTCAGATGCACTGGTTAATGTCACTCCTCTGAGCTTCAGAGAGACGGGCTGCAGGCCTGGCATCCCAGAGGCTGGGATAGATCAGAGGAACCTGAGTTTTTCATCTCTGCCTCCTTCGACGATGTTGGGAGCTTTCTCAGACCAATTGTTTCCTGCCTCCCATGCTGCAGTGTTGAGGTGTTTATAATTTTCTCCTAGTTAACAGCCCTCAGCTGGGGGCGGGGGACATTTTAGACACCTGAGTCCTTCTTACCTAGCATCTTGTCCTCCTCTTGACACATGGTTTTGGGACACGGGCCCTAAGGATGTCATCTTACATGTCTGCAGGACTTTCTGCCTCCTACCACATGTAGCATCTCCTCCAGGCCTCACAGCAAACCTCATGCAAGGCACAGAGAGGCCAGCTCACGGGTCTTGATGACACAGAGCAAATTGGTAAGGCCATGAAGATCAGAGCTCAGGGGTATGGATGCCCAGTTTCTTTTTCCAGTACACCTCATTCCCCAAACAGAATAACTACTCAAGTGTCACTCCCCATGAGTCTTATTACTCTTCTCCTTCACCTCCCCACCATCATCCATGGTAGCAGGGGTTTCTTTTTTTTTTTCTTGAGACAGAGTCTTGCTCTGTCACCCAGGCTGGAGCGCCGTGGTATCAGCCTAGCTCACAGAAACCTCAAACTCCTGGGCTCAAGCGATCCTCCTGCCCCAGCCTCCCAAGTATCTGAGACTACAAGCACATGTCACCATGCCTGGCTGGTAGCAGGGGTTTCTAAGAGTCGTAGGTAGATGGCGCGAGACAGCCCCTTGTAAACCTTTCCTTAGGGGCCTGGAATTTAAAGTAGGGCCCTGCCAGCTTGGAGGGGCTCCCATTGGTAAAATCTGGGACAATCTGAGCATTGAAAAGAATAATGAGTGCAATTGATTGTAAAACATTGAATAAATAAATATCCATCAGACCATGGTGATGGATAGATAGATAGATAACAACTGGGTGAGGAGAGAGAGAAACTCACTTACCACCTTTGGAGGTGACTATTGGACTGATTCCTTATTCAGGAAATTAGTAATTAAAAAGAAAAAATTAAGCATTTACCTGTCCTTTTTAATAGAAGAAATTATAGTTAATTCCTCTTGACAAGGGAAAACTCCTCTTTCTGGAAACACTAGCCAACAAATATGGAAAGAATAATAAAATTAGAAGAATCATTATTTTACAATATTCAGAGAAATAATTGGTTCAGACAAAGATCATCAATAAATGTCCAATGCATCAGGTGAAACATTGTTGGAGAACAAGATATTCTAGGGGGTCAAGGTATTGCCTCATAGATTACTTGTTGGTTGTCAAAGGGAAAATAAATCTTCTCAATGGCCAGATCTGGCAGTGGTAAAAGTTAGTGGGACAGCCCAACATCATGTGCCTTCTGATGTGGGGCAACACGGAGTTCATAGCATCACCTATGAAGTTGTTTTACTTACCTATTGACACATTTTAGTCTTCTCAGGCTGTCATAACAAAATACTATAGACTGGAAGACTTAACAACAAAAATTAATTTTCTTATAGTTTTGTAGTCTCTGAAGTCCAAGGTCAAGGTGCCAGCCAATTCAGTTTCTGTTGCGGGCTCTCTTCCTGGCTTACAGATGGCTACCTTCTCCCTGCATCCTCACATGGGAGGGAGGCAGGGAGGCAGGGAGGGAGAGGGGTAGAGAGGGAGAGAGAGAGAATGTGAGAACTCCTTCTCTTCTTATAAGGCCACAGTCCCTATAGGATTAGAGCCTGTCTTAGTCTGTTTTGTGTTGCTATAAAGGAATATCCATGGCTGGATAATTTATAAAGGAAAACAGTTTATTTGGCTCACAATTCTGATGGCTGAAAAGTTCAAGATTGGGCATCCGAGTCTGGTGGGGGCCTCAGGCTACTTCCACTCATGGCAGAGGCAAAGGGAAGCTGGTGTGTGCAGAGATCACAGGTGAGAGAGGAAGCAAGGGGCGTGTGTGCCAGGCTTTTTGTACCAATCAGCTCTCATGGGACCTGATAGAGTGAGAACTCACTCACCCCAGGGAGGGCATTAATCTCTCCATGAGGGATCTGCCCCCATCACCCAGACAGCTCCAACACTGGGGCTCAGATTTCACCATGAGGTTTGGAGGGGACAAATACCCAACTATAGCAGGGTCCCTCCCTTATGACATCATTTAACCTTGAATATCTCCTAAAGACCCTATCTCCAAATACAGTCATATTGGGGGTTAGGGCTTCATGCGTGAATTGGGGGGGGGGTAAAATTTGTCCACAGCTATGCATAACAAAATACCCCACAACTTAGTGGCCTAAAACAACAAATATTTATTATCTTAGAGAGTCTGTGGGTCAGAAATGCAGCCACAGCTTAGCTGGGTGCCTTTGGCTCAAGGCCTCTCATGAGGTTGCAGTAAAGCTATTGGCTGGTACTGGGGTCTCCTCTGAAGGCTCAGCTGGGCTGGGGCAGGGAGTTCTGCCCCAGGTCCCTCCCATGGTTTGTGGTGGGCCTCACCCCAGGGCACTCTCACACATGGCAGCTGGACCTAGCCATCCAAAGGTGAGAGAGAACACTTGAGACAAAAGCCTCAGAACTGACATCCCATTACTTCTTCCATATTCTATTCTTTAGAAGCCAAGTGCAAAGTGCAGCCCACACTCCAGGGCAGGGGCTTAGATAAGGGTATGAATGCCAGGAGGTGGGGACCATTGAGGCGTCTGAGAATCTAATCAAGCTCAAGATCTAATGTCTAGTTTACAGAATACAGGAAATAAAGTGACAAATTAAATAGCAGATAAGCCCAGAAAGTGGAACATTCTACAAGACCACCAGTTTGATTTCAAAAAAAAGTTAATGTCATGACAAAAAAGTCAGGAAGACCATTTTAGATGGAAGAGACTAAACATACATAGCAACCAAATGAAAGCATGCCCTCACATTTCATCAAATGCACACCCTTTGATTAGAATCTGGTATTAAAAAACAGCACTAAAAGACATTTCTGGGACAATTGCAGAAATCTGAATATGGATTAGATGATATTAGGAAATTATTGTTAATTTTTCTTAGGGGTGGCAATGACACTTTGGTTATGTTGGAAACTGTCCTTATTTTTTAAAAGAAACACATTGAAATGTCTAGAACATCCAAGACATTTGTCTTGATGTCTGCAACTTAGACCCATGGTCTAGAAAAGCACATAGGTAAAGCAAATTTGACAAAACGTTAATTGCAGACTGTGAGTAAATGGGCTATTTTTGTATCATTCTTTGAGCTTTCCTGTATGTGTGAAATTTTTTATAGTAAAAAATTGAGAGGTGGGAAAAAAGTCAGGCTTCTGACCGGAACCCTCAGAGCTCAACTCCAACACATTTCTCAGGCTCATGAAAAACGTCCCCAGCTTTTCTCATCTGGACATTTAGTGCTTGCTCGTGCCTTTCTTCATGCCCCATCTTGTTCTAGAAAAGATTTAAGGTGACTCCTGCCCTCCCCACTGCCTTGCTCCTGGAGCACCAGGAGCCCGGAGGACGGTGAGGCCAGAGCTGGCTTCCCAGTTCCCTCTCGGACCTGGCCCGTGCCCGATCCCTGGCCACAGAGAGGCAGGTAAGGGGGTGAGCTCTCAGACCCGGATTTGATTCTAGGTTCTGCCATTGGCATCGACCCTGGACAAGTCTCTTAACTGCTCAGCACCTTGGTTGCCTCAGGTGTCCAAGAGGAGAATAACCCACCTCGGGGTAGAGGGGGGCTGGAAGTCACACGTGGGGAAGTGCTCAGTGGTGGTGGCCCTCAGGGAACGCTGGCTGGTCTGTTCACAAGGATCCAAGAGTGTAAGGTTTCCAGGTCCCGGAATCCCAGATGTTCTCAGTGGGGAGTCAGGTGGGGCAGAAAGGCCCGGAGTGTCTCCTAAGAAGCAGAGGGATACCAAAGGAGCTGCGACGGACAGGTATTCAGCGAGCAGGCATCACGGGTCTCTGGGCCCTGCTTGCCTGTGTGTGTGACTCAGGCAGAACATGGCCCAGGAAATGGCTCTTCCTGTTTCCTTTCTCCCCAGCATCTTTCCAAGTGAATCAATCACTCCAAAAACATTTCCACGGCCATTTCCACTCAGCACAGCCTGGGATGGCAGCGGACGTCCCTTTCCTATCCACCTGCCCCCCTTCTGCTTACGAGTCCACCTGCTGCAAGGAGGTGGCTTGGCCGCATGACAGACCATCACTCAAAAGGCTTCCAACGCCAGCCGCCTGCCCATCACGCCTCCTGAACAAAGCCCTCTCGTGTGACAGGAGGCTCGGTGGCCTGCACGATTATCTGCAGAAGGAGGGGGCTGGTGAGATGTACCAATATGCTCCTCAGCTCAAAGTTCCAAGGAGCAAATTTACTTCCTCGAACCCCCAGCTGGAGCGGCCGCTAGCCTGGCCCAGGCCCGGGAGAGGCTGCTAGATGAGACTGTCAGAGTCCCCAGCTGTGCCCATAACCCAGAAATTCATAAGCCACGAATCACGAGTGTGTGGCACCTTGGGCTTTGTGTTCGGCTGACAGGAGGAGAGATGAGGGCTTGGGCCAGGCGAGCCACTCCTCAGTCAGAGAGAGCCACTGGAGCCATGAGAAAGGCGTGAAGAGTCCCGGTGGTCCCTCGTGGGACAGCACAAAGGTCTCCGGTCACATCTGAGCCATGTGGTCAAAGGGCAGGTTTGGCAGAAGCTTCTCTTGGAGCACAAAGGACCCTTACCGCCCAGAAGTGATTTGAGAAGCGTCAGAAAGATTCCTCAGGCCACAAAGCCGAAAATGCCACCATTAGCATGCTGTACCTTTGGGTTAAGCATTGCCCTTAAAAACAGCAAATGTCCCTAAAAGAGTAAGGACTGCAGTCACTAGCCGAGCCCCTCACAGAATACGGTACATCAACAAATAGCTACTGGGCTCCTTCGGTTCACCGGGGCCCAGCACTGGGCTGGGCTAGAGAGTAAGACAGAGCTCCCCTGTCCTGGCATTTCCATCTGCAGTGGCCCGCAGGTAAACAAGCAATTATCACGCAGTGGAACAAAGGCTGCTACAGAAATGGGAGCCTGAGGCTGAGGCCAGGTAGGGAGAGCTGCGGATGGGGAGGGGAGGGGCCCAGGCACCAGCTGGGATATTTTACCTGCTCCTGAGGGCCAGCAGGGGGCAAGCTGGGTGGAGAAGGGACAGGACCTTTGCTGCAGGGGTGGAGGCACTGGGGAAGCCAGAGGGCAAGCCTTTAGGCCAGCTTCCTTCACTGTGCCACCTGCAGGACGTCACTTCTTTCTGATCCTTGGGTCCCCACCTGTTCATGAGAGGTGGGATGAAGAAGCCACTGTGGTGGCTTTCCTAGACCTGCCCTAACAGAGGTGCTTACCCTTTGGTTTGCATCAGAATCACCTGGGGTTGGGCCAGGCATGGTAGCTTACACCTGTAATCCTAGCACTCTGGGAGGCCGAGGCGGGAGGATTGCTTGAGCTCAGGAGTTCGAGATCAGCCTGAACAAGAGTGAGACCCCCATTTCTACTAAAAATAGAAAGAAATTAGCTGGACAACTAAAAATACATAGAAAAAATTAGCTGGGCATGGTGGCGCATACCTGTGCTAGAGGCTGAGGCAAGAGGATCCCTTGAGCTCAGGAGTTCGAGGTTGCTGTGAGCTATGATGATGCCACTACCTGGGGCCACAGAGCGAGAATCTGTCTCAAAAAGAAAAGAAAAGAATCACCTGGGGCTGGCCAACCCCAGACTTACCCACTCCTGTCTATAGGGGCAGGGCCTGGGCATCTCATTACCAAAGCATGTCCCCAGTGAGAGCTGAGGATCTGCTTCAGGAAGTAGCAGGGATGGAAGCAAGGAGGAAATGCAAGGAGGGGAGATGGAAGCTTTCTTCAAACTTCAGAAATCCCAGGACTTTGTGAAACTACCCACAGTTCAAAGGAGTCCCCTGAGGGAATTCAGAACCTCTCCTACTGCTGGATTAAATGGGATAATGCTACCAAGCATGGGGCATGAAGGTTGAGCTTGATAAATATGTATCTTCCCCACTCTCACTCTGGGAGCCCCTCGTCTAGTGGCTGGGTCAGGAGAGGACAGTCTGAGGAATGTGCAAAGCACCACAGATTGCCTCCCAAGAAGGAAATGCGAGGGAGTTTGTGAAAGCCCCTTTGAGGTCTCTGAGCTTCTTTCTTCTAGGCCAGTGACTGGAGTAGTGGGAGGGGCATCAAAGAAGAATTAGAATGAAACTGGAGGTCTCCAGAGGAGTGGGGGCCGCCCAGAGGGGAACAGGACTGCGGGCTTCCCCTGAACTTGGAAGGACAGGTAGAGAGGCAGAGTCCCAGCAAGTTCCCGGAGGGGCCGCCCTGTTGCTGTCTAGATGAGCACGGCCGGCCAATCGCAGCCTTGCCCTGTGGTCAGTGCTCAGGCTCCCGCAGAAACCTCCAGCATCATCAGTCTGATGCGCAGCAGCTGGATCCAGGCTGGGCTTTCAGGGAGCCCCCGGCAGGGTCAGGACAGCAGGCGTAGGGAGGACTGGGGGGTGGGTGGGGTGGGAGAGGCAGGGGCCCAGTGGCAGAGGGAAGAGATGGCAGAGGGTGGAAGAGGGGTGGAGGATCGGGCCGGGTTCTCCCTGCACCTATCCCTGTCTTCAGGTGTGGGGTCCCCTTGCTCCGTTGACCCCACCTCCACCCCCCGGCCCTTGCCCGCGTTTTGCTCCCTTTGAACGTCGACCATTTCTTGGACTTACCTGTTCAAATCTTTTCCCTCTTAGAGCTCCATCTCCTCATTGAAGCTTCAGCCCTTTTTTTAGTCAGTCATTCATTTGACAAAGTTTTGTCTGAGCCACGACCAGGGGCCAGAATATGAGATGAGCGAGCTGAGATTCTTGTCCTCGGGAACTCAGTCTGAAGTGGCAGCTGATGTGTAAATTAAACAAAATTCACACACAAAGTGGGGCCGGAAGACTGAGTGTCTGTCCCGGCTGGGAAAAGCTTCATCTGAGAGGAGGGTGACGCTGGAGCAGTCCTGGAAGGTGAGGGGTGCTCTGAAGGTGGACCTGGCAGGTTTCAAGAGGACGCCTGGCGGGGGCGGGAGCTCCGCTGCTGAAGGGATGGTGGCCGGCGGGGAGTGCAGGGGAGCAACGCTGCGGGCTGTGCAGGGAGGGAGGCGCCCTGCATCTGCAGTGGCTTGACAGCTCCGGGGGCGCCTGCCACACTCGGCCTGCCCTGCTGCCCCCTCACCAGCCTGTAGTCCCTACCGCCTTCCCTGCCCCGCCTGATCCATCAGTCACACAGCAGAGTCCTGAGCACACAGATGGGATTTGACAAATGACTATTGGTAGAGTCCTCCTAATCCCTTTCCATTCCTTCCTGTGTCTGCACTATAGGTTTGAGACAGAGCGAATGCATCCCCCTGTTTGTGTAAGAAGTGCCAATCGTGGGGCCTGCCTGGTTCATCGCCGCTTCTGAGAGGAGCTGTGCCCCACTCCCCAGGCCCATAGCCCCTGCCTGCGGGGCAGCCCTCGCTGGCCATGCTTTATATCACGTGACTCCTCCCTGTCTGGCTACAACCTTGCAGTGAGTGGCCTGTGAGGGGCTCTGCCCGAACTGGGAGGGCTGGGCCATTCGGCTTCTTGTTCTTGAGAGGTGAAACTGGGAAATGCAGAAAGCGTTGGACAGGGGCCCAGGAGCAGAAGCTAAAGTGTGCCCAGAGGGCAAGAGGCCTGGAGGTGCAGTCCGGCCCCCATGGGTCAGAAGCCACCATTACCGATGAGAACGAGAGGTGGGGAGTTAGGGAAAAGGCCCAGCAGGGGGTAAAGGGGAGAGCAGGTTGCAGGGGAGAAGCAGAGAGAGCTACAGGGACTCAGAGCAGGAGAGCTGGCAAGCCAGAGGGTGGGACACCAGAGGAGAGGGACAATGCCATGCCAAGCACTACTGTAAGACCTATACCATTCTGACTCATTTAATCCTCACAGCCACCCCCGGGGTAGGTGCTACTCTCCCATTTTACAGATGGGGAAAGTGAGGCACGGGGGGTTTAATGGCTTTCCCAGGCTCACACAGCTGGGGAGTGGCAGAGCCAGGATTTGAATCCCAATAACAAAGCTCTGCTGTGTTGTGAGGTGGCTGGAGGACCGGACAGCCTTAGCTCCTCAGCAACCCTTGGGTTTTCCTGTCCGGGAGCTTGCCCGCACTGCTAGAATCCACTGGGATTCTGTCTCCCTTATTTATTATTCTACATATCTCCTTGCCATACACTCCCTCCATTCCCACATTTGTACTTGAGCTTGTCTATGGGAGTCTCTGTCCCTCGTGTAACTGATTTATCATTCGTGTTCGATTCAGTTGGGCACTAACAAGAAATATTTATTTAAAAAATTTTTCTCATGTCACTGCTTTCAGTTATACTCTGTTGAATCTCCCTTTTCTGTCCCTTGACAACTTCTTGGGCAGATTCTATAACTTATTTTTTGGTTATTAAATAAACAGGGTTTAAGACTTCTATCTTGCAGCTAATTGAGACTCACCTTTCCTCACTGTAGGACAGCCTAGGGCCTGGAGTGTGGGGGGGTGGGCTCCCCTTCCCTGCCCTCCCTGAGAGTGACATCTCCCTCTGGCATGCCAGTTCTCCCTCCCTGCTGCAGACTGGGCCCCTCAATCTCCGCTGCGCAGGTAAGAAGAGAGTGGGGAAGGGACAAAAGCCTCCTACCTGTCCTAACTGGGGCATGGAGGGTCCTGCTGCTTCTTAGGCTACTGCTGATTCACCACCAAAGAGCTCCCCACGGCAGGGTGGACCTATTCCAGCTCCACTCTTTCCTGATCCTTCTTCCCATGGGAGGAGGCTTCCCTTGCCTCACAGGCTGCCCTCTTGGGTGGCCACCAGCAAGGTGGCTTAAGCCTCCACCTTCTGCAGTGTCCCTTGATGCATTGAAAACTTACCCATCCTTGCCACATCAGCTGCTCCCTCTGCCATCTCTGTCTCCTTGCCCTATTCAGGTAGCTCAAGACAGCTCGGATCTGCTGCCTAAATGGATGGCCTGCTGCCGAGATGAGGTCCCCTAAGTCCCTTTCTTGTAGGCTTTCCCAATCGCCAAATGAGTCTCTTGGAGCTACAACTGCCCTCCTCGACCAGGACATCTGGTGAGTGAAGCTCCTTCTCCCACAGGAGAGGAGGAGCAGCTATCGCTCCCTCCCCAGGCCTGTGGCTCATGTTGGCAGAAGAGCAAACGGTCAGTGGCATTCGGGGTAGGGGGCAGCCTCTTAGGAGGCCATGAGGAGTGGTCCAAACCCAGTTGTTTTAGGCTATGGGGTTCTCAATGCTCCTGTTTACAGCTTTGGGTCCTAGTTGCCTACTCGGGGGTAGCAGAGAAAAGTGGACTTTCAGCCTAAATATCCAAGGCCACTGTCCCCCAGAGGAAGCCTGATGCTTGGGGACCTGCTCCTCAGGCACAAGGATGGCCCTGGCTCACCCTCTGATGGGCTCAATTCTCCCTGCCCCTACTGAGGGAAGAACGGTCCCTGGATCCCTCCCTCTCTGGAGGAGCAGGCCTGGAGGTCAGGGGCTTCTGGATGGCCAGACCCTCCAGGGGTGGTCACTGTGCCCATCACCCACGCCGCCCCAGAGCCTAGGCTCCTCCTCCTCTTCCCTTCCCTGCCTGATGCTTCTTTTCCAGATCCTTCTGTGACTTTTCCACTAGGGCTCTCTTCTGTCCTTAGCTTCCCATGACATTCTTCCTATCCCCAAATCCACACACCTGTTGCTTTCCAGAGCTCTCTGCTGTACCCCTCCCGGGGCTGCCCTTCCTGGCCTCCAGCGCTGGTTCCCTCTGACAGGCTGGTCCAGTCTGACCCAGGACAACCCCTGGCGGACTCAGGCTTGATCCAGCTGGTTCTGTTGCAGAAGCTCCAACCTGAGGGGCCAGGAGTGGGGTGGGGAGAGGCTGCTTTGTGTGGCTCCCTGCCATGGACTCCCACTGAGTCCCGCCGGGGTGACCCGTCCTTTCCTCAGCTCTACCAGAGGCAAGTGGCCAGCCTGGCAACTCGCTTACACGGGCGGAGCTCACACACACGCACGCAGAGGAGGCAGTGTGCAGGGAAGTGGTGGACAGGGAAAAAATTATAAGGTTCATTTAGAAAGCAGTAAAAAGGGGATTTCAATTTCCTTTGAAAATCACAACACAATTATTCTTCCGTGGTGGCTTCTGTGGGAACAGTGGCATTCTGCTCGGGGACCCAGGGCACTGGAACTGGGGGAGGCTGTCGGGGAGAGGTGGTGTGGGGGCACCACTCATGAGGGTGGCTCCATGCGGGGGCCGTGGGAGCGGGGATGGAAGGCTCTGGGTGGGAGGGGCCGGGGAAAGGGTGAGGCTGGGGCGACTGTGCGGGAGGATGGAACGACGCGGGATGGTGAGAAGACGGGGATGTGCTCACACAGCGTGTGTGTGCGGGTGTGCGTGTGCGTGTGCGTGTGTGTGTGTGCACGTGCATCAGGCCTGGACCAGGTGCGGCAGGTCAGGCACTTTGGGCACAAAATCTAAGGAGGCATCACTCTCAGGCTGGTATACATGGATCCTAATTTGCACAGGGCGCTGGCTGGGTTCTGTGCCATCTTGGGGGGAGGCTCGTGATCATCCCCTGTTCTCCCCCGATGTGTGCTAAAATCAAACATTGAAAGTGTATTTGGAAGAGGAAAGGCAGTGGGTGGAGCAAACATCTGTCCGCTAGTCAATGAAGAGAGAAGAGGAAGAGGGCTTAAGTTACAAACAGAAGGAATTGCTGTAGATAGGAGAAAGCGCCTACACTGTTGAACAGGGTTCCAGAGGGAGGCCCTCAGCTGAAAGACAAAGAAGACAGCTGGGTGGGTGCTGATCCTGACCACAGAGCCAGCCAGACTTGCGTTGGATGCCCAGCTCTGCTACTTTTTCACTGTGTGTCCTTGGGCAGGGCGCTGGACTGCTCTGGCCCTCTGCTATAAAATGTCCATAAAAATACAAACTTCATGGGGTTATTGTCAGGCTTCATGAGACAGTGTTAGAAAATGCTGAGATTCTCATGAGATCAGAGATTGTGGTCCCGCCCCAAAGCAGGGGTGGGAGGGGATGACCTTGGGGTAACTTGTGGGCCCCTTGAAGGTAGGGCCGAGCCTGTACCTGTTGAGACCCTGAGTAGTTGTCAACCAGCTTTTGCTGTTGGCTGAATTCAGAGCTGGACTGCCCTTCGGAAGGCCTGTCTCTGGCTTCTGAAGATCAGCTGTTAAAGCTGTGGCCTGGGGAAGGGTCCCTGCAGAGGGGTCTAGAAAAATCACCATGACCTCCGTGCTATGCTGTGAGCAGGGCGGGGCCACTAGCTTTGGGCCCCTGAGTGGATGGGACTCCTGTAATTGAGGACAAGGTGGCATCTGCCACTCAGCAGTGGAAAAACACCCAGCCCTTTTGAGAGTACACAGGTGTCTCTACTCCGTGTCAATATGCTTAATGATTTGTAACGTGATGGATACAGAAAGTGAACTTGCTATAATCCATCTGTTGAAAAGGAAATGGTGGCAGAGCAGCACACACCAGGGAGAGTCAGGATGCTGAGCAGAGCCTGCTGCTGGGGCACTGGGCTGGGGGCTGGGGAGTGGGAGGGCAGGTTCCAGCAATATTCACCCGTGTCCAGCCTGGGGCAGCCTGGAGAAATGCAACCAAGGAAAGACCATGCAAGGAATGGAAACAGGGAAAGACGTACCAGGAATGGTATGAGGTGGAGGAGCTGGAGGGAACCATCTAGAAGTTAGGAGCCCAGGGGACTGGAGGCCCCAATTCCCTCAGTCTGCTCCTCTGGGGCTTGGGGCAGTTGATTAACACCTCTGTGCTTTTGCCCCTGCAGTGGACACAGGAAGTGTCTTCCTGGGTCGCTGGTATTGCTCTCACTGCTCTGTGCATGGCGCCTCTGCCTCTGCGTGCTCTGCTGCAGGCGGCTCACACCTGCAGCCTTCAGGGCATTGCTCTGGGGCACCTGCGGCCACCTCAGCTGGATGTGCCTGGGAGTTTACAACCTCCTCACCCTCACCCAGCACTCCTGGTGCAGGAGGACAAAAGCCAGCACCTTCGCCTTAAGATGGGAGCAAAATCTCTGCAGTGTGATTTACACTCCAGAGCTTTCCACTGGTTCAGGCTGAGGCTGGGACTTGCTTTCTCAGTGTCTTCCCCTTCCCTGTTCTAACTGCCCACTACGTGGTCGGTTCCTCCCGTAATGAACACCTTGTACGTGTATGCTTTTCTCAGGGTCTGCTTCTAGGGAGCCCAACCCAAGACAGCCCCTGAGCAAACTCAGAAGAGGATCCTCCTTCCTAGTTTCCATAAGTCATTTGGTGTGACTGCCCCACCAGGACTGACAGGCCCCGAGTATTCCTGCCAGTGGCCAGAGACAGCAAGGTAGATAATCCCAAACCACGTATGAGCGTGTACTCGTGCACATGTAGGCATCTCCAGGTTTGGCTCTGAGAGGATTGCTATAGTCTCCCAACCTGGCCCTGCTCCCTGCCTCCTCCTGCCAAACGTGGATTTGCTTTCCTGTGCTTGCTTTGCTCAGACAAACATCAAAGTGAACCAACATTCCCCAGCACACACTGTTTGATGGCCGGAGTGCACGGCAAAGCTTGTTGAATGAAGGGACGTTCAGAATAATTTAGTCTGGCCTCCTGGGTTTTGCCTGGAGTCCTGCAGTACCAGGGGACTCCAGCCTGGAGTTAAACACTTGACCTGGATAATCCAGATAGAATCCACCACGTGGAGGTAATTGAGAACTCACTGCAAATGCACGCAGGTTCTTAGGACGCGCTGGCTCAGACTTCCTTGAGCAGGGAAGAAAAAAGATAAGTCTTACTTCTTTCCAGAATACTTTCCCAGCTGAGACGGTCAGCTGCTCATTTGTTCGTTCACAGGATACATACCTGTTGAGCACCAATTGTGTAGACTTGTGTTGTTTGGGCTGCCCAGACTCCGTTCACCTGCGCGAGGTCACCCCACTCCTGTCCCTCTCTGCAGAAACACTCTCTCCCCACTCCTTTCTTTTTTTTTTTTTGAGACAGAGTCTCACTTTCTTGCCTGGGGCGAGTGCCGTGGCGTCAGCCTAGCTCACAGCAACCTCAAACTCCTGGGCTCAAGCGATCCTACTGCCTCAGCCTCCCAAGTAGCTGGGACTACAG
>CAUYSK010059702.1:0-30126 GCA_963575035.1 Avahi laniger | reverse complement strand
AATGATTTAGATTTTTTTATTTTTGACATTTTTGATGTTCTTTCCTCATTATTTCTTTTGATCTTTCCCATGTTACGTATTTTTGTTTTACATTGACATTCTTTTACTATTTGAATTATTTATTTTCTAATTCATTTATTTTTATTTTATTTTTATTGATACAGATTTCTGGACTATGAGTTTTTCTTTTATTACTTACTAAAATGTATTACATATATACTGATAGTAGTTTTCATTATCAGTGATTTTTAGACATTTCGTATTTTACATTTCACCTTTTGCTGAAAAGTTGTTTCATATTTATTTTCTAGTTGTATGGCATTATGATCATAAAACTTTGTAATGTCTCTACTCTATAGCATCTGTTAATATTTGTTTGTGCCCTACCAAGTGAAAAATTTTGGTGAATGTGAAAAATTTTGGAGAATGTTCATGTTGTTTAGATAATTTATATCATTGTTTATTTTTTGCTACTTGAATTGGGTGACATGAATTCTATAATCAGTTTGCTTCTGTTTCTCCTTAGTTTTTATTTATTTTATTTTTTTTTATTTCAGGAAATTATAGGGGTACAAACATTTTGGTTACATGTTATAACTTTGCCACATCCCAACCATGATTTGAGATGT
Source organism: Avahi laniger (assembly GCA_963575035.1). NCBI lineage: Eukaryota > Metazoa > Chordata > Mammalia > Primates > Indriidae > Avahi > Avahi laniger. The sequence continues at coordinate 29,497 of CAUYSK010059702.1, read as the reverse complement.
GCCCTTCCCCCCCCACAATGCTCACTGTGTCCATTACTTGTGAGTTTACCCACTCCCAACCACCCTACCCCAAAGAATATTACTACTGTGTGAGCACCTTAGTGTTGATCAGTCAGTGCCAGTTTGATGGCGAGTACATGCGGTGCCTATTCTTCCATTCCTGTGATATCTCACTTTGGAGGATGGGCTCAGGCTCTATCCAGGAAAATATAAGAGGTGCTAGATCACCATCGTTTTTTATAATTGAGTAATATTCCATTGTATACATATATCATATTTTATTAATCCACTCATGGATTGACGGTCGCTTGGGTTGTTTCCATATCCTTGTTATAGTGAATTGTGCTGCCATAAACATTCAAATGCAGATGTCTTTATCAGAGAATGACTTTTGTTCCTTTGGGAAGATGCCTAATAGTGCTATTGTTTGTCTGTAGTTTCACTCCGTCATCTGCGCTACAGTGCAGTAGTGTCATCATAGCTCACTGCAACCTCCAACTCTAGGCTCAAGCAATCCTCCTGCCCCAGCCTCTCAAGTAGTTACAACTACAGGCCCGTGTCACCATCCCTGGCTAATTTTTTTTAATTTTATTTTTAGTAAAGACATCATCACTGTTGCTCAGGCTGGTTTTGAATTACTGACCTCAAGTGATCCTCCCACCTCAGCCTCCCAAAGTACTAGGATTGTTACAGGCCTGAGTCGCCACACCTGGCCACCTTATCCTTAGTTTTGCATTATGCAGATGGCTGCTATAATATTTAGTTCATAAATATTCACAACTATTATATCTTTATTGTTGAATGTGGCTTTTTAACATTACAAAACTTTCTTCTTTGTCTCACTAAATAATTTTTGGGCTAAAGTCTAATTATTCCTGTAACAGGATTGGAATCTCTTCTTTCTTATTTTTTTCATTTTCTGGATAAATCTTTGTTTTTCCTTTTTTTTAAGCTTTTTGAATCACTGGATATCAGTATGTCTCTTTCATATCGTATAGAAGTAGATTTGATTTATCAAGTCAATTTGAAAAAACAATTTGACTAGGCAAACTAAAGCCACTCATATTTATAGATATGACTTACGTCTCATCTGTCATTTCATCTAACTTGCAATTACGGTGTGTATTATATTTTCTCTGTTTCTTTTTCTATTTAGTATGTTTTCCTTTCCTTTGCTTAAAAACTTCTTGTGGTATTTAGAAGGTATATATTAATTACTAGTTCTTAATTTTATATTACTACCATTTGTCAATAATGTACTTAGTTTTTCTTGTATTTATGCTTTTACTATCAGATGTGTCTGTTTTTAATGGTATCCCTTGACTCCCACCTGTTTTCTTAATAACGATGGTGTTATTTCCCTCTCCTCTGTTTCTATCCTTCCTTCTCCACCTCTTTATTTCATTTTTAATTTTATGGATACATTATAGTTGTACATATTTATGGGTACATGTAAGATTTTGATACAAGTGTAACAATGTGTAATGATCAAATCAGGGTAATTGGGATATCTATCACCTCAAACATTTATCATTTATTTATATTGTGAATATTCCCATTCCACTCTTTTAGTTATTTGCAAATATACAATAAATTATTATTAACTATAGTCATCCCATTGCGCTACTGAACACTAGATTTTATTCCTTCTATCTGACTGTATTTTTGTGCCCATTAACAAACCTCTCTTTATCCTTCCTCCCCGTTACTTTTCCCACCCTCTGGTAACCATCATTCTACCCTCCATCTCCATTGGTTAATTTTTTTTAACTCCTATATATGAATGAGAACATGTTATATTCGTCTTTCTGTACCTGGGTTATTTTACTTAACATCATGTTTTCCAGTTCCATTCATGTTATTGCAAATGACAGAATTTCACTCTTCTTTATGAATGAATAATAATTATGTATATACACATGTATGGGTATATACATGTATAATGTATGTACTACATTTTCATTATCCATTTATATGGTGATGAACTCTTAGACTAATTCCATGTCTTGGCTATTGTTACTCTTTCAATATACTGATTTCCTATTTTTGGGGTATATACTCAGCAGTGAGATTTCAGGGTCATATGGTAGTTCTATATTGAGTTTTTTGAGGAAACTCCACACTGTTCTCCATAATTGCTGTACTAATTTACATTCCACCAGTGTATGAGGGTTACCCTTTCTCCACATCCTCGCCAGCATCTGTTATTGCCTGACTTCTTGATAAAAGCCATTTTAACTATGGCGAGATGATATCTCATTGTAGTTTTGATCTGCATTTCTCCAGTGTCTAGTAATGTCGAGAATTTTTCATATACCTATTGACCATTTTTATGTCTTCTTTTTAGAAATGTATATTCAGATATTTTGTACAGTTTTTAATTAGATTATTTTGGGTTTCAATAAGGAATTGTCAACTTGTATTTCAGCAATAAATTCTGCATTAGCTATAAGTTGTCTTTCTTTTTTTTTATAGATGCCTCTTATCAGACTGAGAAAGTTTCTTTCAATTTCTAGTTACTGACTTTTTAATTTTGAAAAGTTATTAATATTTGTCAGTTTTTTTCTTGCATCTATTGAGTGCTCATGTTCTCTCCTTTCTCTTTAATGTAGTGAATTACAGATGCATTTTTAAAATGTTGAACCAACTATGCATTTATAGGAATAACCTCTATTGGTCATGACATATTATTCTTTTCATGTGTTGCAGCATTTCATTTTTTTCTATTGAGTTCTATTTTTTTCTGATTATAGATCACATCTTTTTGCTTTTTTGTATATCAAGTTTTTTGTTCCTTGGTCTTGTTTTGTTTTTATAGGAGGTTTAATGGATATTACATTGTGGTCGCTTTGTATTATATTGTCCTTTTGTTAAAGATTATTAAGTTTTGTCCCACCAGACAATTTACTGACATCATTTAGACTTCCACAGACTTTATTTTGTTCTTAACTAAGGTGTTGCTGCTTTGTTTTCTCCTTATTTCTAGGGAATTACTCTTATATTATGGCTTGTTCTTACTTCAAAGTTTTGACCTTCCTCTGGTATGTATTAATTCCCTGAAGAACGCAGTAAAGTCTCTTCACTATTGCTTTATTAAGCTCCAATAATTGCATTGTCTCTGGAATTTTTGTTTTGTTTTCAGTTCCTCAGTAATCATTATCTGAGAGGCTTTATAAACTCTTGCTCTACACATATGCATTGTAGGGGTTGACCAATTTTCCAAGGGAATCCCCCTGCAAACATTTGGATCCCCCTTTTTAACTTTCTTCTTCCTTCCAACATCTCTCTTCTTTTCAGTATCCTGTTCACAATTTCTGCTATCTCTGCAAACACATATTCTAATCTATGGATTCTAGGGTCAACAAAGGTCAGATGTTCTTGTTAGGGCACCATCTACATTTGCCAAAGAAAGCCCTGGCAAAAGTGGGTCTCACTTCATATATTTTTATTTGTTTAAGGATTATAGTCCTCTATACCATGTCATTCAATGCCTGAAAACATTGCCTCACATAATTTGTGCATTTTTTAATTGTTTAATGAGGACGAGCAAGTTTATTACCATTTACTCTTTCATGCTCTTTTTTTGAAAGTTTGCTTAATTTTAAAATTGCAAAAAAAGTGTTTATTATCACAAATGAGAAAATACAATGAAATAGAATTATTAGAATTCTTATCAACATTCCAACATCTCCCATTTTCACCCCCTATTTAAACTCACCAGTGCTAATGGTATGGTATAAAACTTTCCTTACTGTATCTTACTGCCCAAGTAAATGAAATCACAATTATACAAGATTTTATTTTGTTTTTCTATTTTTAAAGATATAGGGTTAGTATGTACATAACTTAGCAGGAAGTTTTTTATCACTAATCAAGATATGTGCATTTCTCTTAGTCAATACTTACAGATCTAACTATTTCATTCTGTGATTGAACAATAAGTAATGTGACTATTTATTAGGGATAAATTTTTAGATGTTTGACAAAACATATTCAGTAAACTTGTTCTTGTTGCTTTTTCTCTGTGTACTAGATTCCTCTATGTAGAATTCCTGGGTCAAAGGGTAAAATAAATTTTAATTATTTCCAAATTACTTTCTGAAAAAGTATAAGCATTTTCTTTTCACCAATCATGCATCAAAATGCTAGATTTCCTAACTCTTTGCCAAAAAAATTTTGAAATTTAATATGCCTTTTTCTACCAAGCTTCTTTAAAAAGTATTTACAAAAGCTGAACTTGATTGATATAGAATGAAAGATGTTCTAAATATAATGAAATGTTTAAAAAAAAAGATATAAAGTATTTCCCACAGATGAATGAGAACACTGAAATGTAACAAAAATTAGTCTAATATAGAATGAAGCCAAAAAATGTGTAATACAGAGAGGAAAGTGAACTTAATAAGATTTATCAAGGTTTTATTTTTTGTTTTACATGTGTATATATTATCCCATTTAATATTGGAAATGCAATTTTGGTACAAAATTGATTTATTGGCGTATTTCCCCGAGAGCGAATAACTTTCAGAAAAGAAGACTTGTAGTCATGAGTTAATGACCCAAAGTCTGACTGAAATTATTTTACCTTCACTTGAATATCCATTTAGAAGATAATGATTTTTACCAAGGTCAGCTACAATTAATTTGAAGGCATTTCCATTTTGATTAGTAATTTCACTGATATCATTAACAACAAATGGTCCACCAGGCTGAAAAAACATAAAATCTACAAATCTATTAAGTTGTAAGGAAAAACTTGATCTATTTTACTAATATTGAGCTTTCCTTTTGTTTTTGTATTAATATATAAGACTTTTTTGTCGGAATTGTTATTGGAAGTAAAAGTTTGAAGATAGAAAAAGAGAAAATTAGGCTTCCTAGAAATGTTTCCTTGATTAGAATACAGATGACTCAGAAGGCTGGAAGATGTTATCTTTGTTATACACTGTACCCAGAATAGGAAACATGACCCTTATATATTCTTCATAAATGTATGACGCTGATGTCAGTAGTGTACGCAAATAACCAAACATGCATTAAAACTTTACTAGCATTTTGGAGCAAGGAGCTACCATGAATAAACAAAATAACCTATATCTGCTCTCCAATTATGCACATCATAAACATACTTTCTCCAAACACACAGTGGACAAGTAAAATGAGAAATAAATATGAAGTGAGACATGACCGTAGTTGAAAGTCAAATAAATTTTCTAAACAGACTAGAACAGAAAATAACCCCATAGGACTAGTAAGAAGTGGAAGCCTCACTGGTGTCTAATGAAGTGTCAGCCTATCAAGGCTTTGCTAACCGCCATTTCTACCATGTCATCCAATGCTCTTTAACCACTTATCTTCATAGTATTTATTACTAATTTGCACACATAGTTTAGATTTATTTGCATGCTTTTAAGAGTAGGGATTTTTACTAGTACTGTACCTCCAGCATCTATGTATCTGACTTTTAGAGCAGGCTGAATAAAGATTTATTTATAGGAGAATATAAAACAATATGTAACAAAAAATTAACGTCCTTATTGTGTAAAGAACTTCTACAAATCACTAAAAGAAGGACAGATAATCTATTTTAAAAGAGGGAATGGATACGTGCAGGCAATTAATTAAATAGGGAACCTAAATGCTCAGTAAGAAAAAGAAAGTATACACAAGAAAGTTTTCCTTTTGAAGACACTTTTTTCCAGAGTTGCCATAGTGACTTCCCAAGTGTCTACTTGGAATTAATCTTCAGATTATGGTCAAAGAAAATGATTGTATTGAATCAAAATTTACAAAAGAGTTTACGCTCTGATGAAAAATTAAGGAGTTATTTAGATTTCGTATAATGACTTAAACATTGCAATTTGGATTATAAAAGAAACACAAAGGAGGACAAAGTGGATGCAATTTTTCTCTTGCTATTGTTGTCTTCTAGGGTAAAATGGATAATATTAATAAAAGTTCATTTTGATCTGTTGATCAAAGCCAAAGATCAAGTGGGTGTGGTATATCCATCACTCCTGATTTTCCTCTAATGAAGGCGCAAATTAGGCTGTTTTCATGCTTACATGTCATCCAAATTTAGAGGTTTCCCAATGATTCTAATGATCTGCCTACAGCTGTTTCATTGATGACTTTGGGTTGACTTACTTCAGAACAGTTGATATTTGTGAAGTCTTTTGAGGGAAAATACATTTGAAGTTCCACATTCTAGGAAAAAAAGGTTGAATTTTAGATTCCATTTGCATTTCTAAAATTCATCTTGACTTGCTTAAAATTTTTTCAATTAACACTTTTTATAAAAATCACTCTATGACGAAAATAATCATAGGTCCTGTTGAAGTCTGTGGTATATAAATGCAGTGAGAAATTGTTATAGTCCCTTCCCAAGTCAGGTAAATCTAATTTAATTTTCATCAGTGTTAATGTATTGTGAAAAAAAAAAAAGGGCTACGGTTCAGTGTGTGTCCACTGGTACATTCATGGCAAAAGTAAAGTAACATACAGAATTTATGTGAGCAATCAGAAATCTGTATAAATAACAGAGACAAGTTTGGGAAGGAATGGATAATTTATTTAAAAAGTGAACCTGCACTTCTTTTATGTCCTCTATCATTGTGTTCTCCTTTTCTACTAACAAATTTCAGTATACGCCTCATTTTTTTATGTGAATATGGCTATTCTAACCACAACAGATTTTCTTATTATATTTACTAAAAATTTCATTAATCTGTTGTGTTTGATAACCAGTAATGAGATAATCTGCCTATAATGAGATTTTTTGATTCTTGTCATGAACAGAATAAATTCTGCATGTAGGATATTTATCATATTCCAAAAGCTCCATAAATTTTTGAATATCAAGTCTCCTTTCCTCTAGCCTTATAATATATCAAAATATAATTGCCTAGCTATCTGAAGTGATAGTAACTCAATTTTTAGTCATTTACTAATACAAGTCAATCTCTACTTTATTTTTTCTTCTTGATTTGAAAATGTGCCCAATAAATTTCATTGAAGCAATATTCAAATATCTTTTTTTATTCATGACACTCTGTTGAGAGAAACTGAAAGTTATAAATAGCTTATATCAGATCTAATATGTTAGACATCTTCAATTGCTAAGCATAGAAAAGTAGCATGAGAAATCCTCTCTTTTTAATTTTTTTATTTTTATTTTTTTTATTTTGATTATGGGTACATAATAGGGTACATGTGATGTTTTGAGACAGGCATGCAATGTGTATTAATCAAATCAGGGTATTTGGGGTATCCATAATTTGAGGCATTTATCATTTCTTAGTGTTAGAGTCACTCCAATTCCATTCTTTTGGTTATTTTAAAGTATATCCTAACTTATTGTTGATTATAGTCACTGTTGTGCTATCAAGTATTGCTCATTCTATCTAACTATCTAACTATATTTTTGCACCCATTAATAATCTACACTTCATCCCCCTCTCCTGCTACCCTTGCTAGCCTCTGGTAAATGTCATTCTACTCTCAGTCTCCATGAGATTAATTGTTTTAATATTTAGCTCCCACATATGAGTGAGAACAGGTGAAATTTGTCTTTTTGTGCTTGGCTTATTTTATTTAACATAATATTTTCCACTTCCATCCATGTTATTGCAAGTGGCAGTATTTCATTTGTTTCTATGGCTATATAATATTCCACTGTGTGTATATACCACAATTGTTTACACATTCATCCACTGATGGACACTTAAACTGATTCCAAATCTTGGCTATTGTGAATAGTGCTGCAGTAAACATGGGGGTGCAGATATCTTTTCGATATTCTGAATTCCCCTCTTGAGGATATATACCCAGCAGTGGGATTGCTGACTCATATGATAATTCTATTTTTCGTTTTTTGAGGAACTTTCATACTGTTCTCCACAGTGGTTGCACTAATTTACATTCCTCATACCAACAGTGTGTGAGGGTTCCATTTCTCTAAATTCTCACCAGCATTTGTTATTGCCTATCTTTTTGAAGAAAGTCTTCTTAACTGGAGTGAGATGGTATCTCAGTGTAGTTTTGATTTGCATTTCTCCAATGACAAGTGGCATTAAGAATTGTTTCATATCTTTTGGCTATTTGTCTGTCTTCTTTTGAGAAATGCCTATTCAGATCCTTTGATCATTTTTAATGGGATTATTTGATTTTTTTCTATAGACTTGTTGGAGATCCTTATATATTCTAGTTTTTAATCCCATGACAGATGGGTAGTTTGCAAATATTTTATCCCATTCTTTGGGTTGTCTCTTCTCTTTGTATATTGTGTCCTTTGCTGTGCAGAGCTTTTTAGCTTTCCCTGATCCCATTTGCCCAATTTTGCTTTGGATTTTGGTTGCCTGTGCTTTGGGGGTATAATCAAGAAGCCTTTGCCCAGACTAATGTCCTAAAGCATTTCACAAATGTTCAGAAGTTTCAGAGTTTAGTAATTCCAGCACCGTTTATTGAAGATATTGTCCTTTCTTCACTGTATATTCTTGGCAACTTTGTAGGAGATAAGTTCCCTATAGATGTGTGGATTTATTTCTGGATTCATTATACTGTTCCTTTGGTCTATTTGTCTGTTTTTATACCAACATTGTCATGTCTATACTGGAAGGGTAGCGGTGTGGAGATACATGAATTTGGGAGGCAGAGAAATGTAGATTTAAATCCAGCGTCTGCCTTGGACCCCTTGTGTGGTCATGGTCAAGTTTTTCAACCTTTCTGAGATTCAGTTTTCTATGATGAATAATAAAATCTAATTATAATTTGATTAAAATATATAAAATATGCAGACTTTTACTTGCTGATATGGTCATTGCTATTATTATTTGATACTTTTCATACTTAATGTTGTTCCAGAAATGAGAAATCGATTAGATATATATATTTTAAATTTACTTTGTGAAGAGAATTATTTTAATAAATTCAGAATTAATGCCATTATCTAACTCTTCTGCTTGGAGCATTTAAAATTATGTATCAGAAAATATGATATTCAATTGTTCATACTCCATGAATCTGTGCAATTTCATTGAACGATGTAAGATCAAGCTAAAATTTCTGATTAATAAACTCAGGTATAAAACTGGGATGGGTATCTATAAGAGAAATACAATTTCTATTTTTGAAATGCTGATTATTTGCAAAAAGCAAAATATGATACTTCTAGTAGCTAGACTTTACCTTTCGAAATCCAAGAGTATAAAATAAGTATGTAGTTTAAAATTAGAAAACACCATGAGTCATACACACACACACACACACACACACAGACACACACACACACACAGACACACACACACACAGACACACACACCCCTTTTTTGGAAAGTAAAAACTGTGAGTAGTTTCATAAACAGAGTAAATTGTTTTAAAAGGGTAAAAGGAAGAGAGAAAATAAGAGCATTTTAAAGTGGTTTTTAAAAGTAAATATAGAAATAAAAATAACACAATGAATGTGTACAATATTGATTAACTAAAGTTTGACTATTTTGGATGTAAACTCATTTTAAATAAAAACTGCACTTAAATATTAGTTACCTTTGTTTGACTTTACTAATTTTTATTTTTTAAATTTAACTGAATAAAAAATAGAGAAAATTAACTGTGGTCAAGCATTTATTTCCTTTGCATTTTCTCCTTCCTCAGCAAGGAGGGAATAATTGTGAAATATTGGAAATTTATTATATTCCTTTTTCTCCTCACTTCTGCTAATTCTTTTTTTATGTTTCAGATAAAGTTAGAGTTAGTTTAGTAAGAATTGTGTTACATTTATTTTGTAAAATCAGCTTTCAGAACAATTCATACCTCTAATGTAGATCTCACATTAACACTGTGAGACTTCCTCGAATTCTCAAGTCTGGACAAGGTGTTTTTCTTTGGTATGGCAGTAGTAACACTTGTTATATTTTCATTAAACTTATAACAGATGAATTATTGAAAAAAAATCTTTCCCTTTTGATATAATGGAACAATTCATACTTTTAAAATATATTTTACTATAGTATAATTACTAACTTATAAATATCCCTCAATATGTTATAACCTTTTAGAGGCCAAAGACTACAAATATCACACTGTATCATGAGTAAAAAGCACATTTCCTGCTACAGTGTAGGTAACACACTTTATGGAAAGAAGAAATAAAACACTGTCACACATTATGAATTTCTTCAGATTCCTTTCTATGTTTGTTCTTTTGAAATATTTCTAAACTTTTAATAACATTAACCATTATAATTTGTCAAGTCTCAGAAACAATTCAGCTTTTCTTACAAAGAATCTATACAAAATTTTATTTGAGGTACATGCTTATTTCATTATCTTTTATAATATTTTATAAAAGAACAGAGTAAAATTGATTTTTCTTTAGAAAGATGTTTAAAAATGGGTACTTTAATTTAGGAACTAAAAAAATATGTACTCTCATTGATATTTTCAATGTGGAGAAATATATGCATAGAGCTAATCCTTGGCAATGTACCTAACATCAACTCTAAAATCAGACAAGTTTATTTAAAGAGAGTTAAATGAACTTAAGTATATAAACACAGAAATATACATAAATACATGTATAAGTTACATATATACTTATAAATTACATATACGTGTATATATGAAGTATTTATTAAAATATATACATATAAATTAATGTTGCTGCATAGAAATATCATCAGATTAGTGAAATTTTTCTTCAAGTGCTTATTTTAATCTTCCTGTTTTTCATCTTTATATGTTTATCTTAATATACTTCTTTTTTATTTCAGCATATTACAGGAGTACAAATGTTAATATACTTCTATAGATTGTGCTGACAAACTTCAGGGTAACATTTCAAAATTATGTATGGGACGTGATCAAAACAAAGAAGGATATCTTTTACATATTATATTATTATAATGTGGACAAAAAATAAACATTGAGGGAAGACATGTTTATTATTATGGAGATATTTTTAATATTCTTTAACTGTTCATTATATACCAGGCAGTGTTCAAATATTTTCCCATGATTTATCTCATTTACTATACACATCCAATCTACAGAGTAGATATTATGATAATTTTTGTCCCTGTTGTATAGAAAAAGAAACTCAACTGCAGTGAGAAGGAACTTGTCTCAGGCCACATCACCAGTAACCAGTCCAGCCTTTATTCAATCCCAGAAAGTCTGATTGGTCCAAGCTTCTGATCACAGTCCAACCCACATCGCTGAAAACACTACACTAAATAACAAGAAAAGGATTCAGAAACTCTAAACATTAATGGGAGCTTAATATGCGATAAAAAATGCATACAATTTTTCCATAAGGTTTCATCTATCAGTTTATCAATTCAATTATATTACAAAATGTTATTTTGGTAAAATAACATTTCCAAAGGGGAAGATTCACAACTGTTAAAATGCAGTTATTGCTTGTTGGTATCGCTGAACCTAAGCCTCAAGACCTGATTTCATCATCTGTCTCTACAATTTTGTCAGTAATGTGTAGAAATATATGCATAGAGCTAATCCTTGGCAATGTGCCTAACATCAACTCTAAAATCAGACAAGGAAATGGTGTCATGACATGTGATTTATAAGAAGCAAGTGTCCTAATTATTTACAAATCCTTCTGCTATAATTTAATTGTTTCCATACATGTTTTGATTTGTTTTTTGCCTTTCCTCTTTCCTCTCTAGACCATAATCTAAAAAAATGCAGAGGCTTTATCTTTCTTTATACTTTCAAATCACTAGAGCCTCGTTGACACTGTCAATGTCTTCTAAAAAATGGATGTTTGAACTGGTCAGATTTCTGAAGAAAAAATATCAGAAGTTTAAAAAAAAATTCTTGTTAAAAAGGAGTTTTCAAAAAATTGTAATTGATAGTATAGGTTTGACCAAAAAAAAAATAAAAAAGAAAAAAGAAAGAAAATAGAGGTCCCAAGACAAGAGATATCAAGACAAGGCCATGTTCATTCTAAGAGGAAAGGTTCACATCCACATGAAAGTTGTCAACCAAGAAATGTAGGAAGAAACTTTTTAGACAAAGTTAGGGCTATGGTTTAGTGGCTAAGGGCACATTAATATCACAAAGGGAAGTTATCAACATGCAGATACCGGGGCCCCACCTCATGCCTTATAAGTCAGAATCTCTGTCTGGAGAATACAGTAGTCTCCATTTTTAATAAGCCCAACTAGATAGTGAAATATCACACTTGAGAAACACTAGCTTAAAGATAAAGAAAAAATCAGGAGATATGTATTATATAGAAGAAATGAACTTGATGATATGTGTGAATATTTGTATAAGAATTGTGTTGCATTTCTGCACATAATTTTTAGTGCAAAAAAAAGCTGTGAAGTTGACAATGGGCTGAATATCCATCAATAGAGAGATGACTGAATGCATTATTTTACACTCAAAGATAAGGCGACCATTAAAAAGTGGCTCACATCTTCTTAATCTAATCTGGTTAGATTTACAAGGCGTATAGTTACATGAGAAAATGCTAAGAACTGCTACATGTGTGTATGTGACACTATATGATTATATAAGCCTGAAGAAAAAGTTTGAAGAATGTAAAAACTAGGCAATTAACATAGGATTGAGATGTTTCAGAGTGATGGAGGATAAAGGAGACTATAAAGAAAAAAAATATATTTTAGCAAAATAAATATTCATGGCAGAATAAAAATGAAGAATATAAAATTTTGCCTATGACAAGCAGGTAAAATTGAATATGCACATGGACAGTAACAACAAGGAAATGAAAAGGAAACATTGTTTTATTTTTTGGAATTATTGGTTACTTTATTATTAATTATTAAAATGCAGAAAAAAGTATAGAATTTTAATGAAGGGTAATGGTTGTGAAGTCACATATAAGAAGAGTGGCCACCTGATCCAAAGCACATAGGTGTATATTTGTTTGTCATTATGAAATATGGCTCCATAATTACAAAGAAATCAAAAGCAACAAGTGTGGAAATTTGCAATTTTCAGTGAAGGACCATCACAACTGATCATCTCTGCCCCTGTAGTGCGAAACCAGCTGTTGATGATACTACATAAACAAATGTGCTTAGCTGTGATTCAATAAAAATAAAAATGGCAATGGGTCAGATTTGGCTGGAGGGTCATAGTGTACAAATTTATATTCTACACTGATAAAAATAAAAGGAGGACTATTATTTGTACACACCCAAACCTAAACAAATGTGCTGAGAAACTAGTATATGTGAAGTCTGTTTGTAAAATGCAATTCTAATGCAGACATTTTTTCATATTATATCATTACTTTTCTAAATTAACATACATAGTCATTTCAGTTGTGTTTTCTAAGAGGGAGGAAGATGTGGAAAAATTTTGACAATTTTTATGTCTTTTTCAATTAAAATTCTAGTCACTGGAGAGATAAGATTGTTTTATTGTTTGGCTCATTTTGTTTGCATATTCTGTTAGAGTCATGTGTCACTTAATGATAGGAATCATTTCTGAGAAATGTATCAACATCTGAACATCATAGAGTGTACTTAGCCAAACCTAGATAGTATAGCCTGCTACACACCTGGGCTATATGGGATGGCCCATGGCTCCTGAGCTACCAACCTCTACAGCATATTAATGTACTGAATAGTGTAGGCAGTTATAACACAATGGTAAGTATTTGGGTATCTAAACATGGAAAAGAATTTACAGTAAAATATGGTATAAAATATTTAATAAATGTGACATTCAGCTCCATTATAATCTCGTGATACCACTGTTGTATACATGGTCTGTCATTGACAGAAATGTTATTTGGTGCATGATTATACTTTTCTCATCTCACTGAAAATTTGAATCTTTTCTGTGTTAATTTTTGTGAGACAATTTTCTGAGACTCTTGGAGAGGGTAATTAATAAATTCATGTTTCTATAGCTTCAAGTGGAAAATATACCTACCTCATTTTGTTAAAATAGGAAGAGTGCCCCGGGGTTAGGAGTCAGAAACTCTAAATTAATTCTGCTATATTTAGACCATGATATGGGGAGATCCCATGAAGCTCTCTGGTTGTCTTCTAGCCTGTGAAATGGGGCAATGAATGTTATATATCTAGGGTGCTAGTTTACTTCCAAGAAACAGTACATTGTAAGATAGTTTGGGGCAGAACTGAAAATTTTGGAAAGGAGACATATATATAAAAGCACAAATCTAAGATGTCCACCTCTTCCTAACAGAACTGGCAGAGCATTCAAGTAGGGGGAGGCAAGGATAAAGACTAAAAATTATACAAGTGAAAAATGAGGTGATTAATAAGCATGTGGGGGAAACAAATATTTACTCAAGAAAGGAAATATAATTATACTTCACAAATTGCCTCTCCAGTGAACAATATTCCCCTGAGTCTAGTCATATAAACACCCATCACTGATTTTGCTAAAAATAGGCATATACTTATATAAAGAGGATAGGGGAAGAGGAGATGCTAAGCTTCAAAAGGGTCAAATCCTCATTTGTATAAGAAAAGTTTAATTGTACATGTCTAAAAGTAGATAAAACAAGGAAGAACAGTTTATATATATTATTTACAAATGTTTAGTTTAACTACCATTGAGATAAAAAGTCTAAAAAGGTTAATTAAAAGTTTTTGCCTGTAGGGAGGAGGACTGATTAATGAGCATGAGAAGGAAGAAAGGTTTAAGATGAAGGACTACAATTTTTCATTGTAATCTCTTCAATGATATTTGATATTATAATTATATACATTGGATAAAATTACATACGAAAGTAGAAAACATACATTTAACATATACGGGAGACAGCATTTTCAAAACTCATATTTTAAATTCAGTTGACAAGCATAGGTTTCCCCATAAATTGAATCACCAATGAAAACTTATCCTCTATAATTCCATAAATTGCCAAAACATAGGTTGATTCTAACAAAGTGCCAAATACTTGGACAATTGCTCAGGTGAAAAATGTATTGATTCCAAAATTTGATTCAAATGCACTTTCTTCTTTATGCTTCATTATAGAGCTACATCTTCAATCCCTATTTTACTTTTAGTATAAAGTCTACATCTATAAATAGGTTGCTGCATTATTACACTGTCTCATATTGCTCCTAAATTGAATACAGCCAGATTTGGCAGCTTGAACCAAAGATAAATTATTCTAAATTAGTCTTTACATAAAACTATGCCTGAATCATATCAGTTTCTGGGAATGATGGAAACACTAGGCAAACTTGACTTAAATGCTTATCAAATATACTCATTGTTCTTTGAAAATACAGATAATATTATTTTTAACTTTCGTATGGAAATTTTTCAGAATGAAAGACAATACCAAAAAAGAACTTCGGACCAATCATGACAAAAGCATTTTCAAGGTGTTGGATCCAGCCAGAGGCCAGAGAAGTATCATCTAGTCATCTTCAGGGTGCCCTCTAGAGGCCTATTGAAATAATTCTGGTCCATTCTCACTTGAAAGCGAACAAAGACAATAGAACTCCATTCAGTTTCTAAAACAGGCTTTTCAGTCACTGGCAGCAGCCAGGCAACAGTAATTTGCAAACCCTGCCCTTTATTAAAATTCATTGTTGCTTTCAGAATTAGAGAACTATAATTTGAGAGATTTGAGCAAGACCAAGAAGAAATAACATTTCATATAATCACTTCCAAGAGCTGCTATATAATTAAACACATGTGCAATTAATTTTAAGCAAAAACAGCAGCCATTATGCAGAGAAAGTTGCTTTATACTAGCCCTGGTTTATAGCAACAGAATGGATATGATGTCAAGTGGTACAATTTGGCATGGTTCCAGCAAATTTACAATTTTGTGAAAGTGCCATCAATAGAACATGGTTTTTGCTTTACTTTACTTTTCTCCAGCCATGTGGCTCTATATTAGCAGCAAAACATGTGGTATATTAGTTCTGGCAGTTTAGGCTATAGCTGTAGGGTGTGTAATACCAAGACGTCTATGTTGCAACTTCTTTTATAAAATAGAAACAATCCCACTCAATTGGGAAGAAAAATACATGAAAAATTCCATATTCAACTTTTAAAATTCCTATTATATAATTTACTAAATGCATTTATAAAGGAAAGTAACCATGCAATAATTTGATTTACCTGGGATAAATTAAAAAATAAAGTTCTTGCTATAGTTTTTTTAAATAAACATACGATCTTTATTTCAAAAGTCGCATGCTGTCTCACTGCACAATGCTTTCATTGCAGTAACAGCCAAATTTGAAAAGCAAGACCGCCTTGAAAACATGATGTTATGTAATTCAGTAAAAACTCTGAATTTACTGTCAGCTTATAGATTATGTGGGGAATGCACAAGTTTTTTATGATATGTTCCCTGGTAATATATACTAGCCTTATCAAACAAACAAAAAATCCAATTAAATTAATAGATCATCAAATAATTTACTTTTTACCTCAAAAATTTAGTTAATGTTTAATTTATATTATTCTGAGACACAGAAGAGTAGAGAAGATTGGTTGAATAGAGCTCATAACATTGAAATTTGATATTTCCAATTTCAATTAACCTTTGACAATAAGCTACATAAGGACTTTGAAATTTTATAATATATGAGGACATTTATTATAAAATGCAGGTGACTGCATTCTCAGTGAACTTCACTGCACTGTTGAAATGATGCTAACAGAGGTTTGGAAAATAAAGAACTGCAAAACCCAGCTTTGAAATAAGAAGGGCATTTTTCAGCATTTTAGTATCCTTCTAGCAGAGATATGACCATAGGAAGAGATTTGAATCCATAAATAAACTTCATGCAATGCAATCTAGATCAAAATAAGGCAAGATTTTTATCATAAAGCTGTCTCTAGAAAGAGTTCTGAAAGAAAAGCAAACGTTCTGGAGAACCCCCTTCAATGTGATAATAGATCTTGCTTCCTTGTAAGCTTTCTACTTCAGTCTAATTAATTAATTTGACTACCATGTACTTAGCATTTTCTAGATGCCAGGGATTGAACAATGCACTAGTGACCAGTGATGAACAAAATAGTTATAACTTCTTCCCTAAAGAGATCTTTATTCTTTATAAATAATAAACAAGTTAATGTCAAGTTTACTAATTATTTTGCATAAATGCTACCGAAGACCTGAGATTAAAAAAAAAGAATGCCTCTTTGAGGCAGTGATGTTTACGGTAAGATCGGAAGAAGGGAATAAGTGTAAGAATGGATTTTCTCTGTTTCAAGGAACTGAGAGGCCTGTTTAGCTGGAGCATAGTGTGGACTAAGCAAGGACGCATAGGCATTTCAGGCCATGGATGGTATTATAAATCAAATGAAAGTCAGCTGAGAGGTTTAAACTGGGAATGACGTGCTCTAATTTACCTTTTAAGATTATCACTTATGGATTTCAGGGAGGCAAGAACGGAAATAGGGGAGCAAGTAGCGTATTGAGTCATCCAGGCAAGAAATTTTGGTAGTTTGAAATAAGGTGGCAGCAGTGAAGATGGAAAGAAGGGAGTAGATGTGAGATATGTGTTGGGAGTAGATGTGGTATAATTTGTAGATGAATTAGAAAAAAAAAACAATAAAGAAAGTCACAGAAATAAGGACAACTCCCAACTTTCTACTTCAAACAGTTGGGAAGAGGAGGTGCTGGTTACTAATGATGGCAAGGACTGGAAAGAAAAGCATGAAGTCCATTGTGAACATGTGAAATTTGAGATGTTCATGAAGCCTCTAAATGGGGAAGTTAAATAGGTAGTTGGGTGTATAAATCTGAAGCACAGAGAAGAGGTTTAGGCTAGAGATAATTGTGAGAGTTATCACCATATAATCGAACACCATTCTCATTATTCATGTTAATAGCCAAGGCCCTCCACCTGAAAGAGCAGCTCCAGCTATCGGAAGCAGCATTTTCATCTCCAGATTTTTCTTTTCTTTTTTCTAACCTCTAATAAGTCATTTTATTATGTGTTCCATTTGCTCAGAGCTTTGTAAAGTTATGGAAATTATTATAATTTCCATAGTGATGAGATGCAGCATGGTGTAGTGGGAAAAAATTATTCACCTCACATAAAAATTTACATCCATCATTTATTAACAGTGTGGCTTTGGTCAGGCTGCTCAATGTCTCTGAGCCTCTCTGTTTTCTCACCCTCCGTGAAAATAGGCAATTAGAAATAGCCTTTGAACCTATAGAGTAGTTGTGTGCATATCTTGTGTTGGAGAAATCTAATCTAAAATATATCACAGTAAAAAATGATAAGACATTATAATTTAAGGGATTATTAAATAGAACTAAGATTTTAACATCTGACTTTGGTTTAAAATGTTATCCCAGCTGGATCACATTTGTAAACTAGAAGCCATCTTATTTCAAAAATAACAGCCATGGCAATCCAAAAATGCAGATAGCTCAATGATAATCCATATCATTCAAATTATTCTTAATGATGCATAAAGGCTGTTCCAATATTTTATTCATTAACCATGACACTCTGATAATAATACTTGCTTAAGGATCTGGAATCTAAATTTTACATAAGCTTGCACATGATAGTTGACCTCAAGAATTATCTAAAATATTAACTTATTTATAATGGCCAGTCTTTCAGTCATTGATAACAATTTGATAAGCACATATCCAGAAAAAGAGAATATAAATGAACCATGGTCAAGATGCTGTTGTTTTTAATTACAAATATGCATGCATGTTTCTATGTATATAAAAATATTTAAAGCTAATACCATCAGGAAAGTAAATTTATTTCCAATTAGCATGACAAGTCATAATTAATAATCAATATTATTGAAAATTAAAATTAGAAAGAATTTATTTCAATCAGAAAATTAAATAGTTGATTTGCCTCTTTAAAGCTAAGTAATTTCAGATTACAGTATCTTTAACATTGGCTCTATTTTAATGATTGTGAGGATTTGGATAATCCTGCATATTTTTCCAAATGAAAACAAGGCATTAACTAGGTTAAAAGCAGAATAAGAATATAAGCTGCAGTTTCTGAAATGGTCAGCAGAGAGCCTCAGTAAGGCTCCCATGGTTAACTTACTCTGCTTCTATTAAAGAAAAAAGATTAAACCATATTTATAACTAACATTGCAAAATAATTGAAATGATTATTTAGTGTGTCTGTAAAAAGATCTTTAATACTAAGTTAAGATGTAACGATGGGCTTCTTTGAAGGAAAAAGTAAAAAATAACAAAAACGAAACATCTGAATTAATGAAGTGGAAGAAGAGACATTTAAAAATATTCACCAGGGATTTTCTGTCAATTTATATTTGATTTATATAGTAGAAAGTTTAACATATTCCCCAAGATAAATGTTTTATTTTCCCTTTTTACAGAGAAGAACTGTAAAAACTTTCTGTATAGAATCTTTGCTTCTATTAGGAAATCAAGTCCAATTCCGGAACAGAGTTTTAGGATGTTTTCTAAAAGGTAAATTTCAAAGTTTGAAAACTAAAATGCATACTTTATAATGACAGAACATCTTTAATTTGGATTCTCTATGCTTGCTCAGAATGTTCACAATAGACACTTAAACTAACCTATTTTATTTTTTCTGCATTTACGCATGAGAAAAATACACATTTTACATCCTTGAAAAATTAATTTCAATTGATTTTAAACCAAATGAGTTTAATTCATTGTAAAATTTTGCCAGAAATGACTTATTTTACACATAATAATATAAAAACGTATCATTCGTTTTAAGAAGAGATGAGAATCATCCTAGTATGAGACGATTCTGGTGATCTCTCTTAAAATCATTGGGAATTTAACAGGATGATGGCATATGTGCTGAATAATTGCAATATTAATGAGTAATAATAGCATATACTCAGTGATTACCAAGCATCAGGCAATGTGCTAGCATATTCTCAGCACCTTATTCTAATCATGTGTGGTAGTTATTATCTCTAGTTTACATATATGAAAATTTGAGCTCATGGATATTAAGTGGAGATTAAGTATCTTGCTGATGGTCACCCAGCTAATAAATACAGGGGTAGAATAGGAATCCATCTCAGTTTCAACTCTAGTTCCACACTGGTAACCACTGCATAATAATGATTTTTAATTTGGACTAATATTTTTAAACAAATTATAGAAATAAATAGGTACTCATATATTGATTGTTTCAACATTAATTCATTTACTTTACTAGTTTTTATGTAATAAAAACAGCTATATTTATAAAGATTCTATATGCTTACCAAATATGGTTATGTGACACCAATGCTGAGTCACTCTTTGATGTTTTGTTCAGTAAATAGACTTCTAGATGAAAACAATCTCTTCATTTAATTCTGTCCATGTAAAATAGTGTTATCTAATAAATATATAAAGAAATTGTTGAATATATACCATAAGTATCTTACAACTATTAAGATTGTGTTGTAAAGCCATTTAATGATGTATAATTTTCAAAATCTATTATTGATAGAAAAATAAAGTATAAAATATTCTGCGCTACAAGATCTTCTTTTTTATGTGTATTTTCCATAGAAAAAGCCTGGATATAAGCACATCTTGCTCATTATGTCTGCATGGCATAGTAATGTCTACTTTTAATGATTTACCATAATTTAAAGTTTTTCTACAATAAATATACATCACTTTTTTGAGTAGATCCAATGGTATTATAGTAATAATATGTATATATAAGATTTGGGACCAAAAATGATCAAACTAACATTTTAACATGGCTTGACTGTTTATGTATTCTTTGATTCATTCCTCATAGGAACACTGTCTAGTATAGACTGAATATCTGTTTTTCTGAAATGCTTGAAACAAGAAATGTTCAGTATTTCAAATTTGGGGGGATTTCTGGAATATTTGCATACACATAATGAGATATCTAAGCAATGGGACCCAAGTCTAAACATGGAATTTATTTATGGTTTATATATACCTTATACTCATAGCCTAAAGGTAATTTCATAAAATATATTCAATAATTTTGTGAATGAAACAAAGTTTTGACTGTGTTTTGACTGTACCCCATCGCATAAGGTCAGATGTGGAATTTTCCACCTGTAGCATCATGTTGACTTTCAAAAGTTTTCAGATTTTGGAGTATTTCAGATTTCAGATTTTTGGATTGGGGATGTTCAACGTGTATATAAGGTAGATATTATTATCACTCCATTTAATCAATAAATGTTTATTGAACACTTATTATGTTCTATACTCTGGGCTAAAATATAATAATGAACAATGTAGACATGAATCATAAGCAAATGAAACTTGTAAGTAAGAAAAAATGTCCTACAGAGGGATTAAATATTTACCTGAGGTCACACAACTAGAATGGCAAGGCTGAGCTAGATTTCAGATCTTTTTAAAATCAGTTCATTACAAATTTTAGAAGCACAGTTAGTCAAACCAGTGAAGTAGGAAATAATTACGTAAGAAGAATGAGCTTAAATTGTGGGTTATCTTTAATGCCAGGAAGATTTGAGTCTTTCTGCAATGGAAAATACAAAGTCATGATAAATTCCTGTGTGGAAGTAACTTTAATTCACTAACAAGAAATTAGTTCGCCATTTGTGCAAGAACTTATTTTCTCTAACTAAGGAAGCCACCTGGCTGATTATGTTGTCTTTAGTCTCCTCCTGCTCTCTGTTCCAATTCAGCTTTGATTCTCTTGTCTTAGTTATATTTTAAATATATTTAATATAATCCAGGTCATGCCATTTAACTTTTGTGAAAATGTTCCACATGCTCCACAGATTGTGGGCTAAAATCTAAAGTAATCGACAATGTTTACTAGGTTCTTTACAATCTGGCTCCAGTATATCTTTAAAGCTTCGTATCCATTTGTCTGTATAACCATATGCTCTAAACCATATTCAGTACAACGTGCCTACCTTTCCCAAATAAGTCTAGCGTACTCATACCTTCTGGCTTTGTAAAATGTTCCTTCTGCTGAATAGTCTTTCATCCCACCTTCACCAAGCTTTTGTGCATAATTTAAGAGTCAGTTCAAATATTTTTTTCTCTGAGTTTTCCAGTAAAATGAATTTTTTCTTTTTTCTTGTTTCTCATGGCCTTTTGCATATGACCCCACTACCACCTAATATACCCAAATGTACAATAGGGTCTCTTCTACTAGGGAGTAAGTGTCTACAGAGCAGAGCATTTCTAGAAAGATATAGTTATATGCTTGGCACACAAAATCCTATGAATGAAGATATATTAATGGAGAATATATTAATAATTTGCATATTAAATAAGTAAGAAATATATGTGTTGGGTTTAATTGAATATCTGTTCTCTCACCTCTTCTTTCTGGATTCTGAACCAATTAGAGAGTAGTCATGGTAGTCAAATACGGATCAAAATATTAGCTCTATTATGCTAACCCTGAAGAGGAGTCTACGACGAGCCAAGGCTTCCATTTTTAGCCCCTCACAAATATATTTATTCATTTGCACACTGAACAAATGGAAAATGGCAAAGATCCTCTTCAGGGCAAGAGCCTCTCCAATGAGTTTACTCTGTTAAAAAAACAAACAAACAAAAAAGAGGAGTACAAAAAGCATTTGCAAACAGCTAATAGCTCAAGGTAAAACGGAAAAAACAGAAGCTATCCTGCAAGTGAACAATTAGATAAGTCACCCATGGAGTGAGAAAAGAACGAAAATTTCTCCCCAATATTTATTAAAAGGTGGAATTTTCTAATAAATAGACTTAAAGGATTTGATGATATTGCCACTTTTGCTCTTATTATAAGTTGTCTTCCAATACCTGTATGGGAGGTATGTGCAATTTATTCTCTGAGTAGAAGTGAGGAAAATAAGCTAAAAAAATAGCCATGGTGGACATTTATTTTTTCCAAAATGTTTAACATTGAACAAAATATTATATATATATTTTTAACATTTAAAAAGATAAATGCAGCATTAGTTTCCTTCTCATCATGATGACGAGAAATACAGTCTCTTGTGCATTAAGGAGCCCTCATCTCTCATTTATACAGAAAGAGTTCTTAAATGAACCCTCAAAATTAGGGTTGCCAGATTTAGCAAATAAAAATATAAGATACTCCCACAGTATTTGAGATATATTAAATAATTATTTGCTATTTATCTGAAATTCACATTTAACTGGACTTGCTGTGTTTTGTCTGGCAATCTATTCAATAGAGAAAATCACAATGATCACAGACATGGTTATTTTTCTGGGCCCAAAAATTCTATTTGAAGTCTATATTCAAAAACAATTTTCTACTTTCCTTTTTACTTGTGAGTCTTAGGTTTTTAGATTTAAATTCTCTCTATAGTCTGCTTGTGTTACAGATACTTCAAAATTTCATGTTTTTTCCTGAAACACAAATGTTATTAACCAATACCTGAAGCTTGAAAAACATAAGAACATAATAGATTATTGGAGTGGGGGAATGGGCAGTGTCATGGCAAATAGTTCTCAGTAATCAGTGTTCCTTATTAAGGAAAAAAAAATAAAAAGAAAACAATAGCTTAACTTGTTTTTACAAAGATAATATAAAAGACAATATAAGAACAATCATTAAATGTCCTTGATTGCTTGATGTCTGTGAAGTAGAGGTACATGACCTGTCATTAAATGGAAGGGACTAGAATAGTGTAAGAGGAGTAGGTGGAAGAGAGCAAGGGAAGTTGAAAATTGAGGAAGGTTCTATAACCTATACTTACAATTTCATTAAACTACTATTTCTGGAAGGCGATTTGACCGTATCCTTTGCTGTTTTATCATATTAAACACTTTTTCCTTTGCAGGTATGACTGAGTTTAAAATAATGTGCATTTTGGTGTAAGAGTATTTTTCAAAGACAATTGCTGCTTGATATTTCTTCACTCAGTGTGAAAGCTACTTGATTACAAGCTATATATGAGCCTCTGTGAAAGATTATAGCAGAGTGAAGATTATGGAGGGCTGTTGAAATTTATAGCATCGATGTTAACTATTATATTTTTGTTTTCTTTTTTAAACAAATTTAATAGACTTTATTTTTTAGAGTACTTTTAGGTTCATAGCAAAATTGAGCAGAAAGTAGAGAAAGTTTCCATCTATCCCCTTTCCCCACACACTCACAGCCTCCCCCATTATTTTTATTTTTTTAATGCCTCCCTCTTTATTAACACTCTGCATCAGAACAGTACATTTGTTATGGTCACAGAACTCACACTGACACATCATTATCACTCAAGTCTGATGGTTTACATCAGAGTTCACTCTTGGTGTTGTACATTCTATGGGTTTGATAAATGTGCAGTGGCATGTATATACCATTATAGTTTCATTTAAAATAGTTTCACTACTTGGACTGAGGGCGGGAGGGGGGGCAAGGGCAACACATGTAACCTAAACATCCGTATCCCCATATTATGCTGAAATAAAAAAAAAAATAGTTTCACTGCTCTAAAAGTCTTCTGTGCTCTGGCTATTCATCCCTCCCTCCCCCCCATATTTTCTTTTTAAAACTTTATTTACATGTTGCTTAAATACATTCTATATATGTAAAGCAATATGCTATATTAACATTTGGAACAAATAAGTTGATCTCACATTTTCAGAAATACATGGTATTGCTGACAACTATATTTAGTCAAATATTAATATATCGTGCATATTTTATCATGTAATTTTATCCATGATTATAGAGTGATTAACTTTTGAGTATGATTTCTCAAAGGAAATATGGCAGTATCTTTTGCTGTTTTGTCATATTAAACATTTTCTCCTGTGCAGGTATGACCAAGTCTAAAATAATGTGCTATTTTGGTGTAGGGGTTTTTTCAAAGACAATTGCTACTTGATTCAATGAAGTTTTATGTTTTCTTAATTTATGGAAATTAAGAGACATTCTATTCCACAATTTTAATGTTGCTTTATGTTTCTTAGACTAATAAAATGAATAATTTTAATTAAATTATAATAAATGTTAATTTATATCAATGTTAATATTTATATCAATGCTAATAAACGTTAATTTATATCAAAATGAGTCCTGTATGCAGGCATATTGAGCATATTTGCTAAATAACAACTCCAAATCTTCTAGAAGGTTATATATTTTTATAAATAGTTTATACTTACTCATAAACATATTTGCATAATTTTAAATTATGTCACAAGAAATAGTTCTCATGGATTTAAGGGTTTTTATCTATCTATAACCAAATATACAATATGCTTAATAAGTGTCCATTTTATAGTTCACTTATACAATTTTCAGTGAATATGTAAGTGATAGGTATGGAGTTTTGTGTGAATATAAAAGAATGAACGCATGGTCTATTACTCTCTCCTGAAACACATCTAAAACATAAAAGAATTTTGAAGTGGCACAAATTCATAATGATATAGATAATGAGAAGATTAATGAGGGTTAAAACCAAACTATATTTGGAGAGCTGGTAATAAAATGAACCAGTAGTAACAGACTTAGAAGACACCAGAAGGTTGAATCTTAAACCACTAGTAGGGAAAGCCCAGAAGACATCCAATTTACATTTCAGAATTCCCAGGAGTGTTGTGAATTGTTAGCACCAAAAACCTCTGAAAGAGGCAGTGACAGTCAAGTTTAAAACAGGAAGATTACTCAAAAATTCACTTAAGAAGCAATGAGAGGACCAAAGTTATGCAGCTAAGCAACTTCCTGTTTCCTACCTCAGCTGACTATTGGAAGTTTATTCTCTGAAGGGGTTAAAACAGTCTCTGAATGGTGGGCCTCAGATATAATTGAAGAGAGGTACAATATGAAAGCCAGGCAGATTAAGTGAAAGTTTCCACATAAAACATTGGCATACCCATATACACATCATTCACCACTTAACTCACAGAAAGCTGTCAGCTATCTCTGTATTCTCCAAGCAGGTAATTGAGAACTCTTTCATGCAGAATGTAAGCAGTTAATTAGGAAAAACATGCTAAAATAATGGGTCTTTAGAATATAAAAATTTGAAGTAAATAGGGAGTATATAAGCAGACAGAAACTTCAAAAATGAACAAAATAAAAAAGCTAATATAATTGTTCCATGAAAGATATGTTAATAAAACACGAACATGACAGTATAGGAAAAGAAAAAGGAAATACCCTTAGAAATTAAAAATACATATATATGAAACACTCAATAGAGGGGTTTAAAGACAAAGTTGAAGAAACTTTCAATAAAGGAGAGAAAAGAGACAGAGATGTAGGAAATGCGAATAGATGAAGTGGTAGCATAGCAGCAGTGATTAAAGGACTAGTCCAGGAAAGCTGTCAATGAACAGATATTTTTAAAGACAGATCCATAAAATTTAGGAGACAGATCATCCAAAAAATCAAAAATATTTTTAAAGCAAAGGACATAAATTTTCACATTGAAAAGGTCCAACAAGTATAAGAATAATTGATGAAAATAATTTTGTCATTGTCAAATATTATAAAATTGTGAACTCTAGGAAAATATAAAGATTTTTAGCAAATAAAAAGCTCAAATTCAAAGTGCCAAAATTTAGGATGGCTTTGGTTTTCAAAACATCAACACTGGCACAAACCCTTGCCTTCCGAATCCTAACATAATTGGTTTTCATATTAGAATGCTATACCCATCCAAACTATCATGGAGCTTGAGAACACTATCAAGTCATACTCAGAAGTATATTATTTATCTCTTAAACACTCATTCTTAGGAATATATTCATGTTTCTCTATAATGAAGAAAATGAACATTATAGGATATAGAAAATAAAGGCTCTATCTAACAAAACAATTTAATAGAATATCAAGAATTATTTTTGGTAATAGAAACATCACAAACATCAACTTGTTTGAATGAAGAAGATTAAAATGCTTTGAAAATTTTTTTCAAGGAGTTGAACTTAAAAGTCTGCTGCAACTAAATTATATTGAGAGGATATTCAAAAAATTGGCGAAGAGTTTGAAGTTGAGTTTTTACTCAACATGCAATAAATGAAATATAAAAGATAGGAAAATATTAACTTCAGACAAAACAGAAACTTATGCAGAAAACAAAAGTCATCATAACAAATGCATACCTTCACTAATAGAGCTTACATAGTTATAATTTTAACACTGAATATTTCTACCTGAATTATGGGAAGAATCTGGTGGAAAGGGAGTATAGTTTAGAGGAGTAAAAGAGAGAGTAAGTCTTTCTTTCCCATTGTGAGGAGATAATTTATATGCAAAAATATCAGGAAATTGTTATAGAAAGGCATGTTTTAAGAGACAGGTATAGATACCAAATAAATGAGTTAAAATATACTTACAGTGGCTTCAAAATCTCTGCTGGCCTTGTTTTAATCATCTGATTTTATTTCTTCCCAGTCTCCACCCTCAGTCAGTCTACTCCTTCTAAAAATGGACTCTTACTATTCCATGAACACTCTATGCTTCAAGGTTTGCACTTGCAGTTCCCTTTTCTGAAATGCTTTACCAAACTTTCCATTCCCCTTCCTTGTTTTGTATTTCTCTTTAACATTTATTATCATCTAATAATACATTAAATATTATATTGATTATCTTATTTATTATCTGGGTTCCCTTTCCACTACTTGCTCACAAGTATAGCTCACAAGCTCCACAAGGAAAGGGTGTAATTGTTCAGTGTTGTATCTCTAGTGCCTAGACCAATGTGTGACATGCAGTAGGTGCTTAATAAATGAGTGACCATTAGATAAAACAAAATAAATGAATGAATAAAATAAAAAAGAATAAATTGATAGCATATAATGAAAAATAATTTATAAATGTTTATAATGCCAAAATAAAGGAACATGCATTTTTAAAAGTTACAAGTTTTTAAAAGTTAAAATAAAGATCGAATCATGTTTTTAGTGCACATGAATTCCTTTCATTTTAATGAAATATATTCATTGAAATTAATATTATTTCAGAACATATATTATCCCAGAAAACAAAAGACGACTGGGAAAAAGAAGCAAAATATAATTATTGATGTTCTACTGTTTGAGATCATGTAACTTGCTCTGATTTTTTAACATGAAAAGTTAGGGAAGAAGAGTTCTAAGACCTGAGCTACTTTTCTATCTGACATTTCTTCCAAGATTCCATTTCATTAATAGTTTTATTATGCAGAACTCAGTTATTGTCATTCAGAAACAATTTGGAGATATATGCCATTTAAGAGTTTATATGCATAAATAATCATGTTATTAATAATCAATGGCAATTAGCACACAATACAATTCCTCTTAAATTTAATTATATGCTTGATTAAGAGTGTTTTGGTACTTAATTAAAATAGGAAGGTTCAATAATACTTAATTCTCACTTATATTCATATTGCAATCCTAATAACTCCAGTTCTCACTCAATCCATGCAAAGTTTCTATTAATTTTTTATCAGAAGTATGTTTGCTCACTGAATAAAGTCTGAAATGCAATTGGATAGGTCACATCAGGGAAAACTGTCTGCAGTCTGACAGTATAGAATGAGGAAAGAGTCTAGTGCAAGCAATTGAACAGAGAGATAATTGTCCTAATTGGTTTCAATTAGTTCTTCACAGCTTTGGTGAAGCAATTCTTATTATAATATTTCATGAGCTATAACCAGTAACAAAACTAGTTAGCATGATTAGTAGGTGTCAATGCTTAAAAGGTAAAATACATTCTAAATGCTAAGATATCAGTAAAGACAAATGAACTGAGTAACAATGTAAATGCATCATTGAGAAACCTTTGCCATTGTTAAATGTGATGTGCTTTGAATGTAATGAAATCAGACATATTCAATAAACTCAAGACTCATAAATACATATTTTCTGAGAAAAATGAGTTCATGCACAAATGGCCATCTTTTCAATATGAAACAAGTGACTATTAAATGAACATTAGAATGTGGTGATATCAAGAAACTCACAACATAGTTAAAATCATAGTTGAGTTCCTATTAATTTACTTAAGCAACACAAATAAATCTCAGTAATGAGGATGGTTCTAAAAAAGAAATTAAAGTATTAATAGTCTCATTGGCTGCATAGTAGTAGTATAATAAATGGCAGAGGTAGGATTCAAAGCCAGGTTTATGTGATCTTTTTAATGGAGCTTTTACAAGTATATTTCATTGCTTAATGATAAGGTCAACTGCAAGAATGCAAACCAAATGAAACAAGCCCCTTTATTTGTTTTAGTTTTTCTCCACACTTTTAGAGGTGTCCCTGTAGGGAGGAAAGGTCCAGCATTACTCTGGATGTCAAGTCAATTGTATCCCTTGTCATTCAGAAAACTCTTATGGCTTTGGTTTCCACTTCCCCACCATTACTGCTCCCATGAGGATTACCGTCCTGTACTTCACCTCAATAAAGAATTCAGATTCTTTTGATTTTCCTAATGATTAGAGATGTTTAGCATTTTTTTATATGTTTGCTGACCATTATTCTGTCTTCTTTTGAAAAGTTTCTGTTCATTTCCTTTGCCCGTTTGTTGATGGGGTTGTTTGATTTTTTTCTTGTTGATTTTTTTGAGTTCTAGATAGATTCTGG
>CAUYSK010059701.1:0-13675 GCA_963575035.1 Avahi laniger | reverse complement strand
AGCCTCCCAAGTAGCTGGGACTACAGGCATGTACCATCATGCCTGGCTAATTTTTTCTATATAGATTTTTAGTTGTCCAATTAATTTCTTTCTATTTTTAGTAGAGACGGGATATCCCTCTTGCTCAGAGCTGTTCTCGAACTCCTGACCTTGAGCGATCCACCTGCCTGGGCCTCCCAGAGTGCTAGGATTACAGGCATGAGCCACCGCGCCCAGCGGCTTGCTGATTTTAAGGTGGATGGGAAAAAAAAAAATAGGGATGGCTGTCAGTTGATAACAAAAGCGGGCAGCAGGACGTCAAAGTCCAAGAGTTGGTTTCCCTGCCTTTATCGCAGGAGATGTGACTCTGCCCTGGAGACACCTTGAGATACGGTGGAGGCCGAAGCTGATTCTCCTGCTGTTTATTCAGTAACTCTGTAAAACTTACATTTCTTTTCTGTCCGTTCAGCTCTTTTCAAAAGTTGTGCAAAATAGAACTCCCGGGGTGCCTGTAAGAGGCAGCACTCATAGGATTGATCTTTAACTGCTACTAGGAGATTGCGGGATCAGGTATTTTCCTGTTATTTTGCAAGGCCGCCCCTTTCAACAGGAGCAGTGCTCGCCTTGCTAAGCCTAGCTCACATCCACTCCTTCGTTATGTTAGTGGAACCCCTGGCCCATGGGTTTGTCTCACTCAGCCACTCACCGGCTACTATAAAGAAAGTAAACGTAGGATCCCTGAGGCCCAGGAAAGTGTGAAGATTATTTTTCCGAGAGATAAACTGGGAGAAGCATGCCTTCCTTCGAAAGCCAGTGTGCTAGCAGTAGCCGACAGTGTGGAAGGTATTGCTTTGTGCCGCATGAAGAGAAGGCTCTAAAGCATCATGCTAAGCCCTGATTACCTAATCGCTTTTAATCCTCACAACTTTTAAGAGTTGGGTCCGATCATTATTCCCACTTTACAGATGTGGACACTGGGTCTTGGAGAGGTTGAACAACTAGCCCGAGGTGACCGAATCCAGGGAGTAGCAGACCTGAGATCGGAAACAGCTGTGGAATCTCTCTGTGACGACCGTCCCCTCCCGATTTGTGGGTGCACAGCAGTGGAGTTGCACAGGCTCCAGCTCAGAGGGGCCGCACTTGGGGTTCCATGCTTCAGGGTCACCAACTTGAAATTCTTAATAATTGAGTCTTTGATTTTGGGTTTTGTAAGTTGATTCCAATGGGACATTGGCGCTGAGTGATCCTGCCTCCTGCCACCTCTGCACCTCTGCCCCTCCCCAGGATGAGTTCTCTGACACCACTCCTGCCCCGGCCCCACACCCACCCGCTCAGCCTCCCCCTCCCTGCCACTGCCCAGCGACTGCAGCCGCCCTCCACCCCCCACCCTCCTGATCCTCACTCCCCCACCGCCACCCAGTACCCCAAGCCCCACCCAGCATCAGTTCTGGCCCCCGACCGAGGCCTGGGAAGAGCAAGATTGGGTACATGTCCCTTGTGGCATCTAGGGGCAGGCAAGACGAGGCTGCACCTTGGTATGTTTGGTGGGCAGCTTGGCAGGCGGAGCCTCCACCCACCTGATCCAGACCAGTGTGTCTCTTGGAGGCCGCCTGTCTGCTGCGGGTTGGGGTATCCTGCTGGTGAAAGGGGAGCTTGACTTCCTCACCCTTGGCTGGGGTACCATCACACTGGTGGCTGCCGGGAGGGGGAACCTGGCAGTGGTGGGCTGAGGGCTGGCATGGGGCCAGCCATGGCTGGCGGGCTGAGTCTCGGGGTCCCAGTCTGCACTGGCAGGTGAGTAGCCCTCTGCCCTGGGAGGTGGCGGCACATCAAATAGCAAATAAAACACAGGAGAGGGGTAGGAAGGGGGACAGGGAGGGGAAAAGGAGCAAGAGACAGAGAGACAAAGACAGAAAGTAGAAAAGTAGAAGAATGGAAAAAATTTCCTATTCTAGTTCCTTCAATGGCACCTTTCTCCTGATTCGTGAACAAGGGGTTCTGCATTTTCATTTTGCACTGGACCTCACAAATGATGCAGCCAGGCCCTACACCCCACCGTGGGCCGCAGTGTTGGCAGCACAGTGAGGGTTCCTATACCCACTAAGCCTCCAGGGGAATATCTCCTCACTCCCCACTCCATCTAAATCCTGATGCTCTAATTTGGAACCTTCTGAGAGGTTAGGTCTACATGTATTCCATCTGTCTATCTTCTTAGAGTTCATTCCTGTATGTATATTCTCTCTCTATATATATATTCTTAGAGATGGGGTCTCACTATGTTGCCCAGGCTGGTCTCAAACTCTTGGTCTCAAGCCATCCTCCTGCCTCAGCCTCCTGAGTACCTGGGATTACAGGCGCGAGCCACCTTATATTTTATTTTACTTAGTTCTTAATGCTCATGTTGGTTGAGTGCTTGTCATGTTAAACCCTTTACACAGAATATCTCATTTGATTCATACAACAGCCCTGTCAGGGACAGGCTACTCTTATGCCCATTTTACCTATGGGAAGACTGAGGCTCGAGAGGCTAAAAGGCTAGGCCAATGAAAGTCAGGATCTTTTTGCTGTCTCTGCAGATCCCTCATCTTTTTCAGCCCAGCGTCACTTGTACTAGCTGCCACCTGTCTTTGCCTATAGTTCCCACTTGATGAAAGAGCCCTTCTTCTCATTCCCTTCTGGGGCCAGACTAGCTTCACGGACCCTGAAATTCATGGATTTTTTAGCATCCTTCTTAACACATGTCCGAAGTGCCTGGGATCTGCCCTGGCTAAGCTTCCTGGACTGAAAGGACTGGCCGCTGGTCCTGGGAAACGCTTTCAGGACAAAGGAGATACTGGGAACACGGAAAAGAAACAGTCTGAGGAATACGTGACCTGGGCGAGACGTTTCACACGCCACCCGCCCCCGCGCTGTCAACGGGCAAGGACTGACGCCCACTGCCCCGTTATTTATCACGGAAAGTCTGCGGCAGGTAGGCACACTGGAGACTTTCTTCTGTGGGTCTTTCATGGCCAGGAGGCACCCAGAGAACGTACAGGTTACAAGCCCCGGGGCCCCAGAGCCAAGTCGCAGAGGGAGAGCTGAACAGAGCTCTCTTTGGAGGCCAAGCCAGGATTACAGTAATTGCAGGCCGGCGGCCGGCTCTCCGGCCGCGGTGCCCGGTGGAGGCTGCCAGCTGGCTGTGCTAATTACCTGTCGCCCGGGATGGGGAGGGCAGCGCGAGCACGGCCTGACGAGGCCCAGGCGGGAGGCGCTGGAGCATGGCAGGCTGGCATCTCCGGGATGCGGGCCGCCCGGCCGGCCCCACGGCGACGGCTCTGCTGTTGCGGAGAAAGACTTGGCATGTTTCTGCCTTGTCCCTCCCAAACGGCTCCCTGGAGCAGGCCTGCCCGTCTCCCCTTCAGAGCAACAAACCTCTGTAGCCCAGAGTTTTCCCCAAGGCCCTGCAGGGATTGCCGAGGATGAGGTTTTGGGCAGAAGCTCAGAGAGGGCGGGAGAAGGAGGCTCTGGCTAGACAAGTGTCCAATAGAAAGGTAATGTAAGGCACAAATGCAATTTGAAATCTTCTGCTAGCTACATTAAAAAGAAAAGGTAAAAAGAAAGAAGTGACACTAATTTTAATGATATGTTTTATTTAACCCAATATGTTCAAAAGTTACCATTTCAACATGTAATCGATATTTTAAAAATAGCGAGATATTTCACATTTTTTTCTTTGTACCGAGTCTTCCAAACCCAGTGTGTATTTTGCCCGTCCAGCACATCTCCGTCAGGACCAGCAGTGTTAAGTACCCACGGCCACACGGGGAGAGTGCCCACCTGCCGGACAGCACGGCTTTAGACGTCTATTTCATAGAAAATATAACTTGAAATATACCTGTTGGCCTTCCTTGACCATATTTGGGTTTTGTACCCAAACTTCCAGGCTTTCTTTTCTTCTGGGCTTGACATGTGCTCTCCAAGCCTTTGATCCTTGCTACCACCAGTGTGGACTAAGACCAACAGCACGGACGTTCACCTGGATGCTTGGTCAAAAGGCAGAACCTCAGTTTCCAGCCTGGACCTCCTGCATGAGAGTCTACATGTCCCCAAGACCCCCAGGTGCACTGCATGACACAGTTTGAGCGGGCCTGCCCCAGACCTTCTCCCTTCTCCCTGTCCCTCCCAAGAGCATCTGACCAGCTGCACCTGGTAATCACTTCATTCTTGGGCTCCCTCGTCATGTGGATTCCCTTGCCCATCGACTGAGCCTATTGGCTATTGCCAAATGTAGATGACACCTGCATTCTCTGCTACTGTTCCCAGGCTGCAGAAAGTCAAGGGAGTGGAAATTTAGCAAAAACCATGAAAAAAAAATGACAATTTGGCTACCATTTATTGGCACTTACCAGGAGCCAGCCCCCGGTACTTCTCAGATGAAGCTCAGAGACTGACGTCCACTCACGGCTAATTTCTGGTGGAGTAAGAATTAAACCCTGGATGTGTGCCTAGTTGGAAAGCCCAACTTTGGCCAGGCTCGAATTCAAATTGTTTCAATGTGCGTGGAGGTGTGCGGGGTACTTACTCTTGCCCGGAAATCCTTGCATTCTGATTGTCCACTCTCCATGGTCTTCCTCACAGTGGCTGCTACATACTTGGTCGTTCCTGGATCCCATCCTCACCAACCTGAGCTTCTGAAAATGTCTTCTGCTTCTAAGGGAAGTTCAAAAGCATCTCATGTGACTGTCCTCGCTTTCCCTCTTCTCAGTCTCAAAGTCTCTGCTCCTCTTTGCTTTGTCTTCACTTTGCTCTGTTTTGTCGCTTCCCAAACAAACTTTTGACTTTTGGATTGCAAGCGTGTTTCACCCAGGAACTTTCCCGTGGGGGAGGAGCAACACCGCTGGGGCTACACTGGTATTCCTGTGCTTGCCTGGCAACCGGCGCACATTCACTCACTGTGAGTTCACAACTCGGCATTCTGATGTGCATCCCAGACTCTTGAGGGCTTGGTCAATGTGAGTCACTCTCCAAGCTGGGTCAGCTTAGGATGTACCTCTCCCACAGAGAGTCTAGATGTACGGAGATGAAGACCCAGGTGATGCTCCAAGCTGCCCTGCCATGAGGCTCCAGCTATGCAGTGGGCAGGACAACTTTGCTGTTTTTCTCTCCCCCCAACCCCTATAATTCCGCACACAACACAGGGGCTCCTAACACAGAGTCATTGGTTGGATAAACGGTGTTCCCTGCTAGATTTTTTTTTTTTTTTTTTTTTGAGAAAGAGTCTCACACACTTGCCTTGGGCGAGTGCCATGGCGTCAGCCTCGCTCACAGCAACCTCAAACTCCTGGGCTCAAGCGATCCTACTGTCTCAGCCTCCCAAGTAGCTGGGACTACAGGCATGTGCCACCATGCCCGGCTCATTTTTTCTATATATATTTTTAGCTGTCCAATTAATTTCTTTCTATTTTTGGTAGAGATGAGGTCTCGCTCTTGCTCAGGCTGATCTCGAACTCCTGAGCTCAGAACGATCCGCCAGCCTCGGCCTCCCAGAGAGACAGGATTACAGGCGTGAGCCACTGCGCCCGGCCAGCGCTCCCTGCTAGATTTTAAAGTCCCTAGGGTTTGGTCCACGTCTCCTGTATTTTGTGTGCGCCCCAGCCTTTACCACAGCCTTTGGTGCATAGAGGAATTGGAGGAATGCTTGTGAATGAATGCCCAGCTGTCTGAGTTGGGGTCCCACCAGAAGTGGTCTCTGAGACAAGAATTAGAGTATAGGTAGTTGATTTGGGAAGGAAGAGAACACTAGAGTAGGCAGGTGGAATGGAGAGAAGGAAGGGATAAAAGTCAATAAAGGGTATGTTTTCAAGCCAGCCATCCTTAGTCCCACTGAGGAAACTCTAGGAGTCGGTGTAGCAATGTGACTCTGAGCTACCCCGTTCTGGACCCTGTTCTGGGCTGAGGGAGCTATGATATTTACATATCAACTTCCATTAGTAATTGGTTGAGGGCTGCTCACAGGGCTTCCACCAGCAAGAGAAATCTCCCAGGCAAAGAAACAGAGGTGCTGGTCATGGAAAGTCAGATCGGTATGCACCGAGTGGTAAGGGAGGGGGTCCAGGTGGGACCTGGCAATGTGTGCCACCCTCCTACTGTGTCCTGTGGTCTTTCCTGTGTGTGCATGCATTCCCAGTGTCTGTGCCCTAATCTCCTCTTCTTCTAAAGCTACCAGTCACATTGGGTTAGGGCCCACCCTAACGGCCTTATTTTAACTGAATCACCTCTTTAAATGTCCTATCACCAAATACAATCACAGTCGTAGGTACTGGGAGTTAGGACTTCAACATATGAATTTTGGGGGGAACACAATTCAACCCATAGCAAGTGCTAAGGGGATACTGGATGTCCAGGCAGGTTCAATCAGATGCCACGAGATCAGGTAGGAGGCTGTGCAGTAATCAGGTGAGACATGAGGATGGAGCAGGATGATGCCAGTGCCGATGGAGAGCAACGGATGGATTCCAGACAAAAAGATGTTGGCAGAACTGGTACATCCGCTGTGGATCAGAGAGGTGAATAAGGAAAAGAGGAAACAGAGGTGACTGTGAGATTTGTAGCTGGAGCACCTGGACAGGGAGGACTCCATGCAGCTGGGGGCCTCCTGTCTCGTGCATGATGTCTGGCTGTCATTGCAACCTTGGCTCATCCCACAGTAACCAAGGAAATCCTCAAGCCCAGGAGCCTACCTCAAAGATCCCAAGCCAGGATCGCTATTGGGCACACCTTCTTGTTCCCAGTAACTGACATTGGCTCTGACTATGCAGGGTGTTATAGGTTGAACTGTGTCTTCTCCATAAAAAGATATGTTAAAGTCCTAACCCCAGTACCTCAGAATGTGATCTTATTTAGAAATAAATTCTTTACAGAAGTAATCAAATGAGGTTATTAGGCTGGGCCCTAATCCAACACGACTGGTGCCTTTCTAAACAGGGATTTGGACACGAAGACAGACACGCACAGAAGGGAGACGATGGGAAGAGACGCAGGGAGAAGATGGCCATCTACGAGCCAAGGGATGCCGAGGCTACCAAACGCTAAGAGAGGCCTGGACAGTTTCTTCCCTCGTGCCTTCAGAGGGAGCTTGGCTCTGCTGACACCTTGACTTCAGACTTCTGGCTTCCAGAATCACTTTGTTCTAAGCCATCTGACTTGTGGGACTTTGTCGTGGCAGCCCTAGCAAACTCACACTCAGGGGAAGCCAGAAGGGCGTGGAATGAGCTAGGAGTGCCTCCCCACCCAAGTCTGGTGAGAGCTGGTAGATAAACAACCCAGCTCTCTCACTGTCTTCCGTTGGGAAAACTCTGAGGTTTGTGCTCCACACTGTTTCCCAGAGTTTGCCAGCAGCAGCAAGCTTCAGTCGCCCCCAGAAGTAGATGGCTTGATAATCCACTCCCTCTGCCCGCCTGCCTCCCCTGTCTCACTTCTCCATTTCCTCCCAGGGTTTCCCGCACCTCCCACATAAACAGTTTGCACCCACATAAACAGCTTGCACGCACATCTTTGTCGCAGCCTACTTCGGGGGGAACTCAGCCTGAGGCAGCCCTCCCCCGGAGGCTGCTAGTTCCTGGTGTCCCAGCCCACGCTCCCTCTGATAGGTGCGCTGGCTGCCAGTCAAGCAGGCCCTCCTC
This sequence comes from Avahi laniger, assembly GCA_963575035.1. Taxonomy (NCBI): domain Eukaryota; kingdom Metazoa; phylum Chordata; class Mammalia; order Primates; family Indriidae; genus Avahi; species Avahi laniger. Next base: position 6,032 of record CAUYSK010059701.1, on the reverse strand, counting down.
AGGCCAGCCTGGCTCTGGAATATTTCTGCACAATCTTCTGTATCATGAGATTCAGTGGTGCCGTGCATGAAATGGTGCATCTATCTAAGGGGGCTAACGAAAGAAATCCGCTCGTTTTACCCTCCACTTTCCTCTTTCCCTATCCCTAGGCAATGGACGACTCAAAAGTTGGGGAGGGGAGGATTTGCCAGTTGCCACCAAGGTGAGTAAAACTGGAAAGCAGCAAAGGAGGGGTGTTGGTGACGTCCATGCTTCTTAAGCCAGGTCACACTGTGCTCAGAATAAATTATGCAAGACCGAAAAAGAGACAAATTATAGACTAGTTCTCTCTAACTGCTAGTAGGGGTAAGTTTGGGGAGACTAAGCCAGAGAAACAATATCATCAGGATCTTAGGCACTGGAATTTCTCCAGCACATACACAGCCCAGAACTTCGGTGGTTTGGAATACATCCACTAATGTTTGACACCCATCCCTTGAAAGGTGGAACCTAATTCCTGCCCCGCCCCCACGCCCTTGAGTGTGGGGCTGGATTTAGCAACTCACTTCTGATGAACAGATATGGGGAGACTGATGATGTTTGACTTCCAAGACTAGATCATAAAAGGTGTCGATACTCCCTTTCTTCTCTCCAGGGTCACTCATTCCGGGGAAAGCCAGGCACCGTGTTATGAGGAAACATCAAACGGTCTATGGAGAGGCCACATAGTGAGGAACTGAGGGCTTCTACCGGCAGCCATGTGCTTCTCCAGCCCCGGTGGAACTTTCAGTTGCCCACAGACCCAGTCGGCACCTTGACTGCAACCACGTGAGAGACTCTGAGCCAGAACCCAGCTCACTCCCCAAATCCTAACCTGTGCAAACTAGGGTAATAAATGTTTGTTGTTTTAAGCCACTAAACTTTAGACGTAATTTGTTATGCTGCAATAGATACCTATTTGATTATTAGTGGGTGTGGGGAGATAGAACAGGAATAATTCATTATCAAGAATGAATACAACAGGGATCAACACTTCCTGCCTATACTGTCTACCAAATCAAAGCACAGCACTGGGGATAATTTACAATATACAGAATTCTCATGCAACCAGAATTTCTGAGCTGAATGGTACCTCAGAGAGTAGAAAACTCTCATTTTTTTTTTTTAAATAAATAGGGAAACATAGGTTGAAAGAGATTAAGTGATAGTCCCAAAGTTCTCATACCCATTTTGGAGGGATTCTGGTCTAATTTGGAGGCAACAGGCAAATTCCAAAAAGCTATGGCTGCCAGGAATTTCCAGTTGGTCCAGGTAATAATCTTTCGTGCACATCACCAATATCAGAGGTTCAAAAACATATATGCCATACTCAGGGGACAAAGTTGCCTGTGGAATTACAATTCAGTATCAATAGTAAAACTGATGTGTTGTTTGTCTAAGGGAAATTGTTGGAATCTTAAACAAGTCGTAAGTCCCCAAACATAGAAAATGTTGACTCACATTCAGCTACTTGTAAACAATTGGCTTGTCATCTGACAGTTCTGGCCTTCCAAAGGAAGTTCTTAAATGCAAGGACTGGTTGAGGAAAACCCCATGGAGGCTGCCCAGCTCTTGAGCTTGTTCTCCAGCTCTTGAAAAGATTCCCTTTCTGAAATGATACTGAGGGTTGGTCTGAATTATGGAGTCCCAGATGATTTCAGTTTGGTGAAGTCCCATGCCTTAAGTAACCCTCAGCACTTTTTTAGAGCAAGCAAATGGACACCTTTATACTAATCAGAAACTCAGAGATACTTCAAGGAGAAGACTTTTCAAAGGCCTATTCTACTTTTTCTACCCATCAACATCTTTTTACAAACAGTAATAGTCCTGGAGTTCTATAAACTGGACTTATGTACATCACTCTGAGTGACCCAGCTGTTGCCTTCCTCTCCCACCCAACCAGGTATCTCTTTCATCAACCTGCCCCAGCCATGTGGACCTTCTTTTTGTTCCTAAAGCAAGACAGGTTCTTTCCTACCTCAGAGTCTTTGTACCTGCTTTTCTGGAATGTTTTCATCTCCTGGCTCTTAGAATGAAAGTTTAATGTTTAATGTTCTAATGTTCAAGTCTCAATTCAGATGTCCCCACCTAACAGAGAAGCCTTCCCTGATGACTGTGGACACCCCTCCCCTTCCCATCTGTGATGTTCAATTTTATGTGTCAACTTGGCTGGGTTACAGGTCCCAGTTAGTCAATGAAGCATTAGTGTGGGTGTGCTGGGAAGGTATTTTATAGATGTGATTAAAGTCCATAATCCGTTGGTTTGCAGTAGGGAAATTGTTCTCCATAATCTGGGTGGGTCTGATCCAGTCAGTTGAAAGGTCTTAACAACAGAGCTGAAGTTTCCCCAAGGAAGATGAAATTCTATCTGTGAATAGCAGCTTCGGCTGTGTGGTCAGGAGCTCCAGCCCTCCCTTCCTGGTGGTTAGCCCTGCAGATTTCGGACCCTGATAACTGCTTAAGCCAATTCCTTGCAATAAATACGTTAATATAAATATCCTACTGGTTCTCTTTCTCTGGTAGAACCCTGACTGATACACAATTCCAGTTATCCATTTATCTCCTTAGTACCAGGATTGCCCGATTTAGCTAATAAAAATATGGGATACAACATTTGGGATGTACATATACTAAAAAAAAAATATGTGTTTGTCTGAAAATCAAATTTAACTGGGTGTCCTGTATTCGATTTGGCGACCCTACTGAGAATGATCACAATTTGAATTTACCCTATTTCTTGACTTGCTTACTTAGGTATTGGCCATCTGTCCATCTAGTCTGTAAGCTCCAGGAGGACGGGGACCTTGTATGCCAAGTTCATGGCTATATCCCCATTTCCTGAAACAGTGCCTGGAAAAGAGTAGGGGTTTAATAGATACTAAGTGGATGAACGCATCAAGGTAGTTACATCACCTGCACATTCACGTTCTCTGCCTTGAGAGCCCCAAACCATGCTTCACGAGCGGAAATCAGGTTCCTGTTTCTCAGTAGTCGCACGAATGATACAAACTGTGGCATCACGGCGTGCGGTTCCGTTTTTCACGTTGCTGTGATTGTCTGCCCAGGGGAGGCTTGGTTAGCGGGATTATTTAACTATTTTAAGAGCTCATTGTTCTTATTATTTTGTAAAAATGAGCAGAAAGTGGGAAAACAAAAGTGCTGATAGCAGTGACAAGATCCTTGTCTCATAAACTTAGTGTAATCACACTCACAATGGAAATCTCAAGGCAAGCCAAATTCAGCAGATCCTCAGCCCTGAACAGAAGCATAGAGAACTCAGGCTGCTTGGCTGTTCAGGCGTGAAAGGAGGAAACAGAGCAATAATAAGAACACGTATGGAGTCTAAGGCTCTGCCTCTGAGGATTGTTAGAGTTGAATTAGGGATTTTGTTCTTTTACCATCTGGAGGCAAAAACTGCTTTTAACAAGGGAATCTATTGTTTGATTTGGGGCATTGGCTTTTGTTCTGCCTGCAATTTAAGCCTCAGCTCAAGTGTCACCTCTTCCCTGAAGACTTCCCACCCCCTTTTCCCTCAGCCCCACCCCCAAGAACCTTTTTCTCTTTTCTGTGCTCCCAGGAATGTGTTGTTTGGAACCATTTTAAGTATGTGTTCTCACTCTCCCTTGTATTTTACTCATCTACTATAATTCTGTCTCCTCCTCTAAACAGTGAAGGAGCTCAGGAAATTTTACGCCAAAATATGACTCGTTGGTATAAGGAATATTTTGAGTTAAAGGCCCTTAGAGATCAACAGGTCTTGGAAGGGGCTGTTCCTCTATCTCTATTACCAGAAGGATCCATCAAAAGAACAATCCACAGTGGACCCTTTCCTGTTATCTCACTATATTGCAGGAAGGAAGATGAGGAATGGGCCCAAATCATTTTAAACATAATACGTGTCTCTCAGGTTAATTTATAAGTCACTCTGTTTTTCCTCATCCATTCATCCTCCCCAGAAACCATCTATTGCCCCTAAACAGAATTACCTATACTCCTTATATCCCCTTCCCTTCTAAAAAGCAGTTATAAAAACATCTGGATCCCACTGGGATACTGGGTAATCACTCTGTGATTTTCCCCATGCACATGGTATTACTAAATAAACCTCTTCCTCTTATGAATCTGCCTTAAAGGTGATCTTTCAGGGAACTTTTGGAGGAAGGGGACATTTCCCCTTACCCCCACAGTAGCAAATTCCTTGAAAACAGGAAATGTTTTACACATACTCCCAAATACCCCAAACAGAGCCTTGTTTATAGGGAGCTCAGTGCTAAGGTAGAAATTAGTCTGGATTTATGTTGAAAGACCTGAGATCGAGAGCTTCACATTTTGAAAACTCTGTGCTCTTTGATCAACTATTTCATTCCTTTCCAAGGCTCAGTTTCCTCATCTGTCAAATGGGGACACGACAATCGTAGCGAGAGCTTTATATAGGGTACTGCGGGGAGCACTTGTAGCAACTGTAAAATGCCAGTCCAGTGGAAGGTCTTAATGACGTAGGTCTCAGCAGAAACAGTGATCAAAAATGTTGGTTGAATGAATGCTTATGTTAGCTTGAAATCTTCTCAAGAGTTTGAAAAAGAACACAAAGAATTCTACATACAAGAATAAAGGGTTTTTATGCAGACAAGAATGTCCTGGATTCTGATGGAATAGGCCTTTTCATACTACTCCTGCCCCTCTACCAAGTGGCTTTGGAAATATCTGCTCCTGAACAAATTCCATCCCAGCCTGGTCCAGTGCCTGAAATCCCGACCAACACAGTGCCTCCTGCAGGCTGATGCGTCCTAGCCATTGCCTATGGGCTGAAATCAGTGGACCTCCAGACAGGCTCGGTGGGCGAAGAGAAAGCAAGGCATTTGGGCATTTGAGGCCTGGAGGCGAAATCTTCTGCAGCTCTGTCACATGCCACCTATTTGGTGCCCCACCCGACTCTGCGATCCAGCCTTTCTCAGCTTCAGCTTTCTCATCTCTGGGCCGTGAATGGTAAACATAGCCTCCCACAGCACTGCAGTTTCTCAACCTCAGCACCATTGACACTCTGCTCTGATGATAATTCCTTATTGTGTGTGTGTATGGGGGCCGGGTCCTGTGCATTGCAAGATGTTTAACAGCATCCCTGGCCTCTCCCTACTAGGTGTCAGTAGCACCTTCCTTCAGTTGCGACAATCACAAATGTCTCCAAATATCCCCTGGGGAACAAAATTGCCTGTAGTTGGGAATCACTGCAGTAAGGGTCAAACTCAATAATTCCTATGTGAGCTTTCATAAATTCCAAAGCCAAATACAAGTGTTAGTTATAATCGTTTGGCTCTGATTAAAGGGAAAATTAAATTTCTCCTTTCTGTGATTCCTTAGCACTTAAAAATTAATAACAGCTAGCAATAATTGAATACTTGCTATGTAGTAGGCTCTGGTATTATGTCATTATGCACAAAAGAAAACTAAGGCTCTGAGTGTATACGTGACACGCCCGAGATTACAGGAGTAATTAGCTGAGGTAAGATTTGTACCCGCAATGTCTGTCAGACGATTCTGAGCCCATGCTCTCAGCCTGCATTTGTTATCTACTCCTGTATAACAAATTACCGCAACTTAGCATCTTAAAACAGCAAGCATTTTTTGTCACACAGCCTCTGTAGATACACAATCTGGGCACAGCTTAGGGGGTTCTCTGAGTAACCACAATCAAGGTTTTGGCCAGGACTGGGATCTCATCTGAATGCTCAATTGGGGTAACATCTACTCGCAAGTTGGCAGGATCCAGTTACCTGCAGGATGCCGGAGAGCCCCAGGTCCCTGCTTGTTGTCAGCTCCCTCGGTTCCTTGCCAGATGAGCTTCAATGGGGATAGCTCACAACATGGCAATCTGCTTTATCAAAGCTAGCAAAAGAGTCTGCTAGCAAGATGGACACGGCAATCTTGTAATTGTGGAAGGTGACATCTTATCACTTTTGCTGCGTTCTGTTGGTTAGAAGCAAGTTGCTTGGCCAGTCCACACTCAGGGAGCGGGG